>VYZP01024318.1:6485-54476 GCA_013400635.1 Hypocryptadius cinnamomeus
AAAAAAAGTTCAGTCTGGGGAAAAATATAAAAAAAAAAAATTAAAAAAATATATATTTACACAAAACTCCAGGAACCAGAATATAAACAAATATCGCTTCAAGTAGTCCTTGATTATTATTAATTATTATTATTTTTTAATACTGATGATCTCGAAAAGAAAAAAAAAAAAGAAAGACGGTTAGGTCTCGTTAAAAAATAAAAAAACACAGGGAAAAGGTGATTTTTGGCAGGTTTTAACACTTTTCCATGCACTTGGCGTTGGCGTGGATGAGGTGGTTAAAGCGCGCAGGGCTCGGCTGCAGGGGAGCCAGCTTGGGATGCTCCCGTGGGATTTTGAGGCTTGGTTTGCTCCTACCAAGAGGCGATGGCGATTCGGCACAAGGATTTGGCGGCGGATGCTCTGAGACGCGGGATGCTCCGAGGGGAAGGGCCAGGAGCCGCTCAGTGCCTCCCATCCCCGGCCACCTCCCGGCCACCCGAAGGTCTCAGCTCCCCCAAATCATTAAGGCCACCATGAAAACCGTCCCCTCCCGGCCTTTTTAATGAAGAATTCATCTCCTGGCGTTAACGAGGAAGCCATCTGAGCACTGCCAACGGGGAGGATGCCCCGGCATGGACGCGGCTCCGGGGTGGAGCATCTCAGACCATGAACTCGTTGCTCCCCAGGAGGACAAGGGGTTGGGCGGCGGCGCAATCGGCCTCAGGGTTCCTCCTGCGTCCCCCTCCAGGCCCCCCATCCGGGGGCTCTTTGGTTTTTGGGGGGGAAGATTTCACACTCTTCAGTTTCTGTTTGCCTTTCTCTGGGTTGAAGGTCCCGCGCGTGGTGAACTGCGGCCGGTCCTCGGGATGATGGAGAGGCCCCGTCAGGCCCTCGGGGCTCGCCCGGGTTTCGGGGGCCTCGCCGTGTCCCCCGGCTCGGTAGAAAGGAGATTTGGAGTACATCTGGAAGCGCTTCCGGGGCAGGTGGGGCAAGCAGGAGGTGGATGATTGGGAGGAGGAGGAGGAGGAGGAGATGGGGGTGTCGGTTGGCTCCGCCGGGTCCAGCCGCATCCTGGGGTGCCGTCGCAGCCGGCTCGGCCCCTCGGCCTTGGCAGGGCGCAGGGAGGTAAGTGCTACACTTCTCTCTGCAGGGGCAGAAGGACCACGGATGGTCAGCACTCAGACACCACCCAGTATCCAACCACCCCGCTCCCTGGGGACACATGCCATTGAAGCCAGGACAACATTCCCAGCATCTCGGTGGGGGCAGCATCACCCCAGATGAAGCCGCAGTGCTGGAAGAATGCTCACCTCCCCACCAATCCTGGCTGCTCCCACCCATCCCACCAGGGCCACATGCTTGAACACTTAACCTCTGTCACTGCATACGTTTAAACTGTCAACTTTAAATAAACTTGAAAATCCCAAATAACCCTTCCCAAAGCAACAGAAAAACCTGGTGCGAGGTGTTCCTGCCCATGGCAGGGAGATGGACTTCATTATCTTTGAAGGTCCCTTCCAAGCCAAACCACTCCATCATAAACCCAAGAACACCCGGATTTACCCGAGCGATCGGAGATGGCTCCTTCGGAGTCAAAGTTCAGATTTTCGGAGCTGTCAGCTGTGCCAATGGAGGCTTCAGACTCGAGGGTTTCGTCGTCGGAGGCACGGGGCTCCAGTGTCAGCATCTCAAATGTCAGCTCCTCCCTGCAAAGCCAACCCAGCCCCATTGAACCAACGGGACCAAAAAGGTGGAGAGGAGGAAGGGATGCACATGCACTGAGAGATCGTGGAGGGGTGAAGGCCTCCAGTTATCAACCACACGACATCCAGAGGCTGGGGACATGGCTTCAACCCTCAGCCAGACTCACTTTTCCTTCTGCAGGCTCTCGATCTGCTCAGTCAGCACCTTCTCCTCCTGCTGCATGGCCACCTGCTGCTGCTCTGTCACTTCCATCTCCATGGCCTCCTCGCTGCTCAGGGTCTCCTCAGGGACATCCGTCACTGAGGGCAAGCGGCCGGTGACAGGGGACGCGGGGCTGGGGAAGGCGCCACGTCGCACGCGTCCTTTGCCCTGAAGAGAGACAACGGTGTCACCACCACCAGCCGGGATGATGTGGCAAACACTCAGGTGCCAACCACACTGCTCTCCCAAGGAGTGAAGAAGAAGGCCCCAGGCATTGGTCCTCAGTGTGCTGCCGCCGGATGCACCCCGGGCCCTCAGGCCGGGAGAAGTACCAAAAGGACTCAACACATTGGAGGGGCTGGGATGGAGGTGGTGAGGAAGGCAGTGGTGAGGATGATGCTGATGGACCAAGTGCAACTTGGTCCAGGTCCAAGCAAGCCCAGCTAGCAGCAGGCTGGGTTCCCACAAAGCCCACAGCCTGTGTGATGGGAAGCTTGATGGTGGCTTTGGGTGGGAGCATCACCAAGGCTTTGATTTCAGGGCACCTGATAAAACCCATTTTATCCTTGGATCAAGTCTCACATCCTTCCCTCATGCACCCTTGGTATTTCCTGAGCATCACAAGGGTCTCACTGACCCCTTCAGCAAACAGGAACTCCCACCTAATTATGTTGTCCATGCCATGTCTCATCTACAGGAGATCCAGAAACCAGGACCACCTCCAGTGATCCACTGTAAGACAATCAATGTGGATCTCTGTGCTCACAGTTGAACCTGTCTGATCTAATGCAGCTCTGAAGAACTACCTCATTTTTTTAATACTGAAACTGAAAATGAAAAAGGATGCAACCGGTGGTGGTAGAGGTGGAGAGATACATATGCAACTGTTTTAATCTTCTGAGGACCAGCTCTACAGATCTGCTCCATGGAGCAGAGGAAAACGGAGGATTCTTGGAAATGAGGGACATGGCAGATATTAAACAGCTTTTATCTTAAGGGTTACCATGACCAGACTTCTCACCTTCTACATTCCAGATCCTGACATGACCAGGACTAGGAGATGCCCATCACCCTGCCCTCCCCTGACAACCATCACCCATGAAGATCCTGCATCTCCTTGGGGTTGAAGAGTTTGTTGCAGCTCAATTTTGCTCCCCCTATTTAAACCCTACAACTGTAGCATCCCTGGGTCTTCCTGACAACCCATGTGCTCAGAGCAGATTTTCAGGATAAGGGATCCTCCCTTTTTCTCTTTAAAAGCCAGATTTTCTCAATTTTAGCCCTTTCATCTTTTAAAGCCACATCTCAGAGATCTTTCTTTGTCTGCAAAGGCTCTCCTGTGTCCCAGTGTTCTTCTGATGACACTTTTCACGTGGGCTCCTGAGCTGAAGCACAGCTCCCTGAATCCTATTAGCCAAAAGCCCCAAGATCCCAAAGATCCCACTGCCTCGTGGAGTTAAGCCCCTGAGAAATGCTGTGCTCAGGGAAGCAGAGCTCAAATTTTGCTCTTCTCCACCTCCTGGCACTCATGGATGTGGAAGAATGGGGGGAAGCTGAGGGAACTTTCATCATGGACTGAACCTGTTAGGAAAGGAAACAGCCCTGTGAGCATTCCCAAAATCCTGCAGGTGCTTTTCTTGCCTGTCACAATCTCACAGAATTCAAGCTCAAGCTGGGATGGAGTTGGGGAATACAGGACTTGCTGGACTCCTCCTCATTCAAATCTGGGTGTCCTGACCTTGTGTTCAGGGTGGTGGTGCTCCTCCTCCACAAAATTGGAGGAGACCTTTGGATGCCTTGTGGTCTCCAAGGCATCCAAGCTGAGGGTTTTATTCACCATCTTCAGAAACAGCAGCGCTGTGAAAGCAACTTGATGCTGAAACGCATCCTGAGCGAGGAGAAATTGAGGTGGGAAGGGAAGGGATGAGTCAAGCAAAGCAAAAAAGAGGGAAGCACAGGATGGAAAAAGAAAATAAAATAGAAAATTAAAGTAAGTAGGAAGGGAAAAGGGGTGGGAAGCATATTTCTGAGGAGCTGCGTGCAGGGATGGCCGAGCGCCAGCCCCAAACTCCTGTGCCCGGGGGACCTGCTGGAGGAACGGCGGCTCCGAGGGACCGGACGGGTCACGGACAATGGCCAGTGGGACAGAGCTGGAATGAGCGACGGTGACACACAACGAGGGACGCGGCAGCTGCCGTTGATACATACCGGGATTGAACTGCGGGTTATGCTCATAAATCTAACTGCAATTAGTACGGGCTTCTGGATTAGAGAGGAGATGAAAAGGAAAGCAGAAGGTTAGAGTGCACATGCCGCCGCCCCTCCAAAAACCCGCTTTGCTCAGTTTGAGGTTTCTTTGCTTAACTGAGATCAGTGGGGCAGCTCTGCAGCACCAGCTACTCAATCTTGGGCAGCCCATGCTTGGATTTCATCCCCAAAAAGCAGAAGCAACGTGTCCCTGAGCATCACAGGGGGCAGGTCCAAGCAGAGGGAGCCACTTGGCTCCTCAGCCCAAGCCTGTGCTGACGGTGCTGCACCAGATCTGTCCCTCTCCCGCAGCCCAACAAGCCAAGCACAGGTGCATTTGCAGCCTGCAGGCCCCCGCAAGCATGGAAGCTCAATGAGATGGGTTTGAGGCTCCCAAAAAGGCAGTGCGGGAGCAGGGAGAGCCTTTGGGGAACTCATTTTGGGACCAGATAATGTGACTGAGCAGGAAAAACAACGGTCCAGGTCACCCGCGGGGTGATGCTGAGCTGGTCACTGAAAGGCTTGACTCAACTCAGCACCAAACAAGCTCAAGTGAAGGTGGAAATGCCGATCAGGAACATCTGAGCAGGAGCGACAATGTTTCCACGGACTGTTCCCACCTCCTCGTGCTTTGGTATGACTCCTTGCAAAGGCGAGGAGCCACCACGGGGCTGAGGGTCCCTGTCCTGCTGGAGATGGTGTGGAAGTTTGCGAGAGGTTTGGGAGGCTGGGATAAGCAGGAGAAGATAAGGTAGGGTGGCTTCAGGGGCAAGGAGAGGACAGGAGAGGACAGAGAGGGCTTTGGCATCTCACCATAGATCTGCGGATCAAGGAGAGGCGGCTCTTGGCTTTGTTCTCTGCGAACTCCAGGCTGTTGATGTCTTTGAGCCGAGCCTTGTACTTGTTCATCTGCTCGATGACAATTAATTCCACACAACTAAGGGAGGAAAAACCCAAAAGAAGACAAAATGGGAGGAGGAAGCCATTTGATCTGAGCTGCTCTGTCTTGGCTTGGCTTGTCCTTCAATAGGATTTCCTCATAGCTTCTCCCTTAGTTGCAGCACATCCTCTCATTTTGTTACAAGGAAAGGATTATTTGGAAAATCTGCCCTGATGGAAGAGCACGGAGGAGAAAGCTCCAGCTGGAAGACGGGGTGGTGAGAATTCTCCTAAAAAGAGTGATCACGGGCTAGGGATGGATTGAGGAACAGCCTACAGATATTAAAGATGGCCAAGGATCCCACCAGAGAAATCTAGTCCCCTTGGAAGAGGGAGTGGTGGAACATAACCTGGAGAAGGCAGGCTGATTCCAACTCACTTTGCACACAGTACCTCTGCAGCAGCTTGTGCAACTGAGCTGACTGTTTAATGTTGTCAGGAGGGTGTTTGGAGAAAAACATCCTCCTTTCCTTGTAATAAAAGAAGAGGATGTGCTGGAGCTGAAGTGTGAGGGAGAAGCTACAATGAAACCCTGTTAAAGGACAGGTGTTCCTGCCAGCTGGGACAGCTCCAAACATGTTCTGGTATTCAACAATTTTAACATTTATTGGAGGCAAAGCCACCCCTTTCAGAAGCCTAGCCCTTCACTGGAAGGCTTTCATTATTGTAATTGACTCCAGTATCTATTTTAACACCTATTTAGTATGAGCCAAACTGAATCTGGGCAAGTACTTCACTTTTTCTCTGTAAAACCTTTTCAGTTATGGCAAACACCATAAATAAATCTAAGTATATTAATATTACTATTGCTGCAGACCAAACAACTCACCTCCTTCAGTAAAAAAAGCCAAAATCAAGCAAGAATCAAGGTCTGCTTGCCAAAAATGAACTGCATTAACTACAAAACCATGTCAGCACAAGCTCCACCTTTTCCTGCCAGGCAGGAACAGAAGCTTATCCACTCTTGGGGATTCTCCATCACTTAAAAATCCTCATTTAACAACTTCTTGGCGATTGAGAGGATTTGAAATATCCTCATGCAGATGCATTTATTTGCATTTAGAAGCATAAATTACTATGTGTTTATCCCTTTGTGCCAAAGCTCTCAATTTTTGAGCCATTTGACCATCCTAGGGGTTACCAAGGTGTGAATGGTGATGTGGTGGTGGAGCTAGCTCACCCAGCCCCAGCTCTTACGTGGTGGTTTTGCTGATGTCCTGAACGCTCTGTAGTGGGTCTGTTGTGTCCGGGCAGCGGAGGATGCAGGGAGCAAACACAATGGCCAGGGCATTGGCTGACATGCGGTTGGTCTCTTCTTGGAGGGCAATCCTGAAAAAACAGGGATCAAGAGAGAAGTCAGAGGTGGAGGCACCTCCACTGCACCTCTTGCACATGGTCATGGCTGAAGAGAGGAGATGATATTTCTATGGTGCAATCTTGCTTTGAGGGAGAAAGATGAACCTCAAGACAGCTCAGATATTCCCAAGGCAACAACCAGCCCTTTCCACCCAAAAACATGTCCCTGCAGTGGTGAGAGGCACCTCAGGGCTGTGGGAACCACAAGTGACCAGAGCACAGCAGAGGTCACTCATCAACACAACATCCCTTGGAGAAACAGCTCCATGGCCACCTCCTGGGAGACAGGGTGGATGCAAAAGCCTCGGATGTTCTGGTGGGAAGGATGCCTGACCATCCTGCCTTTGCCTAAAGCTGCCCAGGCCCAGCATACCTGACCAGGTGGAAGATGAGGCGCTCCAGGGTGCTGAGGTGGGTGCGGGAGAGCTGGTCGATGACCGAGTACACCCCACGCACTGTCTCCTTCCTCTCCTGGAGGCCTGTGGAGAAACCACCAGTGTTTAGGGGCAGCTTCTACTTCTTCCTCCTATTTAAAATGGTACTTCTTAACACTTACTTTTACTATCTCTACTTAAGAGATAGAACTTTGGGGCTGAAATTAGCTGAACCACGATGCAAAAGCCACCAAATTGAGACCAAATTGCCTGAGGTTTTGTATAAAATACCCTTTATAGCCGAAAAATCAGACTTTGAAACCAGGTAAATGCAATTTGGCAAAACCAGCTGGTTTGGCCCCGAAGCGTGAATGAAAAGTTTGGCACTCAAAGTGGCCACCATCTCCCTCTACCAAGGGAATGGGATAGTGAGGGAAGCTCCTCACCCATCACCCGCAGGAACTCCTCGTAGAGCTCAAAGGTCATGAGGGGGTTGGGCAGATCTCGGAGCCACTGCTTGAACACGCTGGCAATGACGTGGATGTTATAGTCGTCTAAATTCACGTTTTCGATGTCTGGGTTTAGCACCAGATGAAGCAAGAAGGAAAAGAACGAGAGACAATGATCAATATGAAGCCCAAGGCTGGACAAGGTGACCTTTAAAGGTCCTTTCCAAGCCAAACTGTTCTGTCATAAAGTAGTCTAAAATAAAGTATGTTTACGTGCCTTTAATGGCAACAAAGCCAGCACCTGATTTCAGCTCCACATGGTAAAATTAGAGAGAAATATATTTTCCAGGGCAAATAACTTCAGGTGGGACCAGGATTTCTTTTCTCACTGATTGCTAGGGTGTAAATAAGGTAGCACTTTCCCTCAATTAGGATGACTTTTTTTCATGGATTGCTCCCAAAAAACCCATGAGTTGGAGACCTGAGTTGTGGCTGCTAATGTGAAATCATTCCTTGCACAACCCAGAGCCAGGACTGCTGAAACATTCCACCTTCTTCCCATCCAACTTTGCTGTTGCAGAGATTTTCCTCCCCAAGCAGGATCTCTTCCCCCCTCCTCTGACCTGTATCGAGGCTTTGCCGCAGCTCCTTGATCTTGTTGGTGGATCCTGATTTCCTGTAGATGCCCTCGGTGTAGAGCCCGTGCATTTCGATGTAGTTGATGAGCTTCTCCACCAGCAGCGGCACCGCCCGCTCCTCGCTGGTCAGCCGGGACAGCTCCACGCCGAACTGCCGCGGTGACAGCTCCGGGTCGTGCTGCACAGGAAAAGGGAAAAAAGGGAAAAAGGGATTGAAATCCTTCTGCACTGCCTGCTCCTCGCTGGTCAGCCGGGACAGCTCCACGCTGAACTGCTGCGGTGAGAGCTCCAGGTTGTGCTGCACAGGAAAAGGGAAAAAGGGATTGAAATCCTTCTGCGATGCAATGCTGGTGCAGCTTTGGATCCCATAATTCAGAGTCCTGCAGCAGATACAGGAGATGTGTGAGTCTAACGGAAGACAGGACAGGACACGAGTCTTGCAATGCTAACCCAGTCTCTGGATGTGCACCTGAAGGCAAAAAGTTTGGATTTTCTTTCTTTAACCAACCCCACTGTAGTTATATTCCCAGCCTGCAGAGCCAACGCAGCTGGGCATGGTCCTCCTGCCCCTCTGGCACCATCTCCAGGGATGATTTCACCTCCCAAAGATGCACAAAGCAGGAAAGGCAAATACGAATCTTGGGTGTTTAAATCAACTTGAAGAACTGACAGTTGCAAAATAACAATGAACAAACAAGATGCCAACAAAAGAACATGAAAAGACCCATCTACAACTATCAGGAAGGGCCCTTTTGCCAGCTGCAAACGCTCACTGGACAGCTGATATCTGGCAAATTCAAATGTGAAGAAAGTCCTCCTGCACAGGAGATTCTGGATGGGAAGAGTCAAAAGATCCAATAAAATATTGACACAAATTTCCAGCTCTAGCCAAAGAAAGGTGAGATGCAGCTCTGCCTTCAGCAAGGCAGTGGCTCCCCTCACAATCACTCCAGCATTTTTCTTTCTCCCACTCAATGTCATCCTTTCATTGATCCTGCAAACCTTAGGAACAGAAGTGTGGAAGGGCCCCATGTTGTTTTTTTCTCATGACTGATGGTCTGTAGCTCCCTGAAACTGAGAACAACCCTAAAAACACAAATTCACCAAGCACAGAGGAACTGGAGCCTTCCTAGAGAACTTCTAACTGCCCAGTGCAAAGCTACCCATGGAGACACAGTGAACTTGCTTCCTTGGATGCAGCACAAAAACTTCCTTGTGCAGAGAAATCACAACAAAAGAAGGCAGCTCCAAGAATGTCTGAAAAAATTAATCAGAGATCTCAATGAACTTCCCAGATTTTAGAGCACAAACTCTTATGAGGTGTTCCCAGCTCTTGCAGAAATAGTGCCAGAAAGGAAAGACTGCAGCAAAAGTTCTATATACATTCAAAATACAAATATATTCACATACACACACATCTTCAATGTATATATTCAGATTATTCCTTGGGAAAAATGGCCTCAATGCAGCTTTCTGGAGGCTGTGTATTATGGAGGTTGTTCTCCACTGAGAAGCCTCTCAGGGAGCTGATAAAACTTTCCATTCATTATTACTGTGACTCTATTTCCTTCTTTTGGGCACAAAATAAGCTATTTAAAACATCCCCACCAAATCTTGATGATTCATTGTTAGCTGGGATGACCTGCTGCACTCATTCCCTGCTCCCCATACCCTTAAATCCAATAAACAATATTTAATTCCCCTCTAAAGAGGGCAGTGAACATCCTCCACCTGCCCTTCCTCGCTCAGCTGTGGCAAGCAAGGACCGTCGAGAAAAAGCCTGTATTTCCAAGAATAACCCCACATTTCCAAATCCTTAAAAGCTACAAAGCTAGGGAAATTCCTATTATTCTGTGCAGTTGCAAGGCAGGGAACGACACTGCAACATCTGCTGCATGACTGGGCAGATCTACAGTGACTCATCACCGCGTAATTCCCAAAATATCTACAAAACTCTGGTTGAAGAGACCTCTGGGGATCTCTGGTCTAAGCTCCTGCTGAAAGGAGGGTTATTTCCATAATTTTATGAAGATTTGCACCTCCAATAATTTTTATACAAACTTGGGGTCATTGTCTCAATGTATTTAATAAAAGCAAAGTAATGAGAGACATTTACCTTTTTGGAGCACTTGGTCGTGGTTTTAAGACAGCACTTCTTGTGACAAGCATATTTACATACTGCAACAGAGAAAAGGAGTGTTTAATTATCCCAAAAGTCACATTGCTGGAGAGAAACAGGAATTCATATGAATTGAGCAGCACTTCTCAGAACCACCAAGTCAAAATCATGTTGGATTTGCAGTTTCTAGGGGCCAAGTCTGTATTAGATCCACTCAAACAAAAATAATGAAGTCTTTAAAATTAAAGGTGCTATATTTACATCCATGAAACATTAAACCCTCCCCCCATCCTCCTGACAGATCAACTCAGGTGATAACCCATGAGAGCTATCAGACACAGATACCCTCAGAGACTGGAAATGGCACCTTTGTATCCTTCCTGCACTGGACCTGAAATGCTCTGGGGCTGCTGCTGCCAACCTAATCACAGAAATAGAGGAGGATGATGGAAAAGGTAGATCCATCTCTTGGGTGTTTTCAAAAAGAGATGGATCAGGCTTTTCCTTTACCCTCCTCCACTTTCCTGATCCCCCAAAAATTCACATGCCTGGAGGTCAAACAGGTGAAGCCAATGAGTTTGCCAAGGTCAGGATCCCCACAGATATTCCAGGGACATATTTCCATACCCGACTTTACTGTCCTTCCTACCATGACAGTTAAATGTGTCTGACCTTATGGGATGGGCACATAACCTGATGGGATAAGATGTGTAACACGAAGTTCATTAACTGTGTCAGGAAGGACTGCTGGGATGGACTTACTAGTTGACTTCAGAAACCTTAAGACCTGTCCCTAAAGCTCTTCAGGTGTTACAAAAATCAAAATTATTTGAGCATGGTGTTGCAGGAAACAGCAGTAAACAGATTTCAAAATTCCTAAACTCATCACTGTGATAGAAGCACAAGAAAAGAATCAAAGAAAGGGTGCTTACATTTACAAACAGAAGCCCTGTCCATGATCCAGATCAAGGAGGAACAATATTCACAGTATGTGGGAATGCTGTATTGGGTTGCCTTGAAAATGTGACCATTGTGCTCTTCCACCTGGAGGATAAAGGTTGGGTGGTGAGAAAAGGGAGCTAGTGCTCAGCCTGCTGCAAAATGGAGAGATGAGCACAGACAGCTCTTCAACTTTAGCTCTTGCTTTTATTTGGTATTTTTGTTTCTTTTTCAGCCCAGCAACCCCAGAGCCAACCCAAACCAACATCCATCTCGTGGGGGAACTGAACCATCACGGAAGCAGGTTGGAAACTCTTTGACTGAGCTTGGCAGGTCAACTTCATGTTAAGGTTTTCTAAGCATCTGTGGCCCCTTTTTTTGGTTCTGCACCTGCACCTTTCCTAGTACCATCATATCTCTTAGGAAAACAGGAGATGTAATGTCCTCCATGTCTGATCCCAGAGATGTAAAACACATACTGTAAACTTATGCAGAAAGCTGGAGCAAGACTTTGCTTTCCTCTTTTCTAACAACCCTCAACATTACATTTATGTCTTGGCTGATGATGGATGTGCTTTCAGAACCAACCCAAGTGATCCTTGATCAAGCAAAGCAAATCCATCTCAAATGTCTTTCTAACATGTCTTTTCAGGACTGATGTTCAGATCTCAGCCCAGGAAGTGTCACAAGCTGGTCTCTTGACATTCTGGCCCCAAGGACATTGATTTTTTAATGTGCAGGCTTAACTCACCACATCTGCTTCCTTTTTCCTTCTCTTTTTTCGTTCAGTTTTTGGCATCTGGTGAGGGAAAGAGATTTAACTCAGTTTTTGGGCAATTTTGCCAGGTAAGGAGTACAGAGGGCTCATATCTGACATTGTCCAGTGCCTTCCAGCCCCATCCTCCAGTGCACCTGCAGCCCCAGAAGAGTTTCTCTAGAAAACTCTCCTATGGATCACTCCAGTTTTGGAATTTCCCTGGACAGTTCTTCCTATCTTCATCTTGGAGCTGGGAGTAGCTGCTGCTCCAGCTCTGACCCCACCAGCAGTGACCCAAGGAAAACATGATGCTATGAAGAAAACCTGCCTGGAGAGGAGGCCGGAGAGGACTTGGAGCAGAAGAGCCAGGAGATGGGATATTTGTACAAGAGACACCATCTCCCAAGCCCAGCCTCAGATCCCGTGGTCGGTCTTGCAGACAATATGGAGCAGGCAGTGAGATCAGGTCTGTGACACAGTGCAGGCTCTTCCTGCTCTAAGAACCATACCCAGACCTGAGCCACTGCTCATGTCCCCTTCTCCTGCAACCCAACCCACGGTGATGTGTATGGTCACTTGGCAAACGGCCAGGAGACCCAAGAGGGTGTATCTCTTTCAGCATCCCTCAAAGTTTGAACAACTCCCCCAGAACTAAAGAAGCACCAGGAGCTGCCTTTCCAACCATCCACAGTTGGTTGCAGCTTTGCCCTGGAGACAACATCTAGTCCTTGGCAGCCCAGTGTGATCTGGGGTTGGCTGAGCCCAGTGACACACAACCAGTGAGCCACATCTTGTCTTGTCCAGCTCAGCTTAAAGCAGAGAAGACAACAGAAGGTCCCAGGTGTCTACAGAGGCACAACCCCACGGAAATACAGCTCCCAAACCTTCAAGGGAGTTTAAGAAAAGCGACGAGTACCTTCCCTGTGGTGTAGTCCAGGGGTTTGTACTCTATCATATATTCATCCAGGAAGACTTTGAAGGTATTGACCCAGACTTTAACTGGAGACTCACTCCAGTCCCTCTGCTCAAGCCTCATGGTCTTCTCCAGAATCTGCTCAAATAAGGCGTAGAGGTCCTTGTAGCGGATGCTCTTCCCATCGTCCATCTTTTAAGGGAACAGAAGCAAAAAGAAAAGTGATTTTTATACAGCCCAGATTTTTCTAGAGACTTTTTGTTCTCCAGACAATTATTTCAGCCTCACCAGCTTCCAGCTGCTTAGGGAAACTTCAAATATGCTACAGAGAAGGAATAAAGGATCAGGAATCTCCACCACCAGCAAAGGCAACACAAAGGTTTCCAGGCACTTTGGGTGACAAATTGGAGTTTATTGACTTTCTGTCATCTCCCCTTTAGCTGGGAGCAAAGCTGTAATGAAGATCAGAAATCTATACCCAATGTATCCTGAGAGATGGCTCATGAGGAAGTGTTAGTCTAAATTTAGATCATGGGACTGAATACAAAGGAAGCACATCCATCCTTTGGGATGAGCAAACCAGAAATGGAGGGCTTGGCAACACCTGTACAACCAAAAGGATCCAGAATATCCCCTTTCTCCTGCAGGTGGAAGTCCTACCCATCATCTGGTCACTTACTGCCAATGCCGAGGAGTAAAAACTGAAGATGTTTTGTCGGAATTCCTTCAGTGCTTTCTTGAACACGACATCCACCAGCGTGTCCTTCTTGCTATCCTCGTTGTCCAGTTCATTCATCTGGGGAAACAAGGAGGTTTTTACACCCATGTCTCTTTTGCTGCAGCAGAGCTGGCGTGAGATGAAGCAGCACTAAGAAGCAGCTGCTCCACCATGATCACCAGGTAGTTTCTCCTGCATGAAAACCAGAAACTTCTCTAGAACCTGCCCTGGCACCTTTAGATGAATTATCAGCTATCCACAGGATCATTTTTACTGTATTCCTCTGTCTGCTCTTGGATCTCTGTGCCCATTTATGGAGCAGTGAGGGCAGGAGTTACCTTCTTCAGGAGAAACTCATCCATGCTCTTCAGGTCACTGGCACTGGTTATGATCTGCAGGGAGTCGTTCTGCCACTGCACGGGCTCCAGAGCCACGTTGCTGATCTTGACGCTGCGCTTGCGCTTCACTTTGGGAGAGGGCTCCTTGTTCTCCTTGAATTCCCGCCGGTAGATGCCCGACAGCTCAGGACTCCGTGGGGGCGTCAGGTGATGAGGACCCAACTCTGCTGGTGATCAATGAAAAAAGAGGAAGAGATTGAGGAGCAGATGAGAAATAATTGTGACACTAAAACAGGGCATTGGAAGGAACCTGTGGAAGAGAAAAGCACAGTGTAGAGCTCACAGGAAGATTAAATGTCATTTCTGCTTTGGTTATTTCCTCCCTCAAGAGAGGAAACATCTGTCCATTCCAGATGGTGACTGGAAGGATTAGCGACATGGAATTCCTTGAGATCCATTATGGATCCCACCCTCTAACCTACCTGCCATTGCTCTGGCTTGACACCACCCATGAATTAAGAGACATGAACCAGTATGGACATGTCCCAATTTCCCAACCCAGTTTCTCTCTCCTTACAACTGGTCCTGTGTCCCCCCCACCACGTACCTTCACCAAGCTGTAATCCAGGAATGGTCTCCCTGCCAGGGGCTTCCTGCTCTGAGTACAGCTCCAGCAGCTCAGACTGGGTAGCAAGCTTCTCCCGGGGGGTCTTCTTCTCCCCCTGCTTTCCCTTCACCCAAAATCTCATCTTGGCTCGTTGAGGCCTGGAAATAAATCATGGAAAGAGGAACTGCCTTAACTAGGAAAGGGCTTTCTATCCAAAACTGTCTCAATCTTCTGGACATTCCTGAGGAGATAAATCCATGCAATTTCTACCAGGGAAACACGGCTACTTGTCCTCGGCAAAGGCGAGAAACTTCAGTTGCATGCATGGGATTGGGTGGTTTGGGACAGGACGTGTGGCCCATGCCACCAACACTTAATTGTGGTGTTGAGCCACACACACACACCGATTGGGCCTGCCCATGGTCAGGTAGAAAAGGTGGGATGGGTAACTCATGCTGCAGGTGGGGTTCCAAAGGAGCCTGGGTGGCTCAACAAGGCATTGGAGAGCAAGAGGGACACGGGAAGGACTTGTCTGCCATTTCCAGCCATGATTCCTACCTCCCATCTGGAGTCAGATTCTTCTGTGTGGTTGCCAGCTTCCCAATCTCCCCTTGGGACATGGTTTTGTGCAGTTTGGCCTGGCCTTCCCCAGAGGTGAATCGCTGCACGGTCTGTAACGATTCCAAGCACGAAGCATTTTAAAATAAGACATTTCTCGGTATATCAGATGATTTTTCTTTCCCCCAATCAAAAATCAGCTATTTCATCTCCTACATCTTTATTTCTATTTGCCTACAGGTGAAGACCTACAGTCCTGGTGAGCCCCTAGAGAAATATTTTAATGACTCCTAATAAAGAGAGGCATTTCCCTTGCTCCAACTCTCCAACCAGGCCCAACCTTCTTTCTCCTTGAGCAACCAGTGATGAAAATCAGTTTGCACCAAGCCACGGGTCCTTATTGCTCAGCCTGCACAGCTCTTCCACCCTCTTCATCCAGACATTCCAGCTCTCCACCCAGAGTGTCCTGTTAGCCACAATGATGTGATTCCCCAAGGGAACTTTCAACCATCTGGATCTAACCCAGCAAAAGTTCCTCCTCCAAGTCTTGCTGAGCACTTTACACAAAAACCCCCAAAATCTTTGTGCCAAGGACACACCAAAAGGAACTCTTTAACAAAGAAATTTTGCAGCTTTAATAAAAAATATCTCCACCTTTGTCAACAGTTAAAATGCCCTCTGATAATTTTTAAGGGTGGGATGAATTTGCAGTAATTCAACCTAACAGGATCCCACGAAGTAGCCCAGAAATAGACTTGCCATATTTAAAAAATATCTAAATTTTTGTTCTGTTTTCCAATTACAGCTGTGATTTGGGAACTGGACTCCTGGAGGAGAAACTTTCAGCATAAGAAAAGTGGAGAATCAGGTTGTATGAGAGGATTTGGGAGATGATGGCCAAATATCTCCTGTAGCTTTCCTATCACTTCAATGCCTCAACTGAATGCTCTATGTTTTAAAGCAATTATTTTACTTCTGTTAAAAATATTTAAATAAAATTCTATAAAAAGTAGGCTGCAGGGGGGGTCACATTTGCCATACTGACTCTTTTTCCATGTTTTATTCCCTCCCTCCCCAGACTAAGATTTCTTCCAGCCAGGAGATGGCAGCATGCAAGACAAAATTACCACTGGGAAAGTCAGGAACTCCCTAAACCATGAAAGAGATTTTGTTCCTGTCATTCTTACATTTAGGTGATGATCACACAGAAATTGTGGATGGATACTGGGATAAAAGCAATTCAAAACTTAGAAAAGTGATCTCCATCCAGCCCAAACCTACTACTTGTTTTAAAAATGATCTGTTAAATATTTGCCCCCACAGTATGGTTTTGTTCTTGAGTAATTTCAACCTTTGAGTTTCCAGCTTTAGTAAATAAAGACTAAAAGGCATTTTTGGCAGAAGATCCTTCTGATTGAGGTTATCTGCCAGGAAACTCCGAAGGGAAAGGATGGAAAACCTTCTCAGATGTCAAGATGAGCATCTGCACCAGAAAACCCCCCCCTAGGGAACACCACACAGCATCATGAGGGCAAATGGCAGTAACTGGGGGTCTGCAGTTGTCTCCTGGTTGAGGAAGGGACCAAGTATTTTTCCTCTGACAGGGTAACCTGTGTTTCACCCACCCATAAGGTAACTATGGCCAAGGGACTTATTCCAGCAGGCAGCAGTGCTGTGTGCTGCATGGAAAAACTTCCTGAAGCTCCCTCTGAATGGCTTAAGACAAGAGATCTTCTTTCATTGCTGGCTCTTCAGCAGTACTTGGGATCAGCTGGTGGCAGGTACTTGGACTCATGTTTGTCAATTCATGGCTTTAGTGTGGAGGGTGGAGCAAAACAATTGGTTCATTACCCAGGTCCCACTCTATAAGGATATTTCCAGAGAGTATTTCTGGTGTGATTCCTCTAGCCAAGGCTTTCCATTTATGCAGCTGCTACAGGAAAGCTCTCCAGGCTCAGGTGCCAAACAAAAGTAGTGTTAACACGTGCTGGCAGGACTGCCAGGAGGTGTTCCTCCCTCTTGTGTCTCACTGCAAGGTAGGTTAATCCTTGGCTATTCACCAGCCAAAAATCTTGAATCTTGGTCTTGTCAGGAAACCCTTAATCCTTAAAGAACCTGGGAGTCAACTGTACCTGCAGCAGCCACCTCATGTTCTGCTGCCCCATGGGTTTCAGCTCCAGCTGCAGATACTCTGGATGTTTGATGCTCTGGGATACCCTGAACGTGGGTCAGGAGCATTGGATTCCATTGGGCCTCTACTCACCAGCTGGGGTACACAATCAGTGACTTGATGGCCAAGAAAAAAATGGGCAAAACAGGCAGAGCAGCTGGTGACCCATCATGTGCTCGGCTCCATGGGGCTGCACGCGACCTCTCGTTCATCCAGCCAGCAGCTTTGGCTGCTGAGCAGGACATGGGAAGAGGCTGTTTGGGAGGTCATAGCTGGAGGCAGGAGCTGTCTGAAGGAGCTATTCACTGCCCAGAGCACCAGCCCTGCACATGGTGGCTGCCAGGCTCGCCTTCATGTGACTATCACAAGACACAGCCAGTGTATCTGCACAGACCTCTTCACCTTTGAGTTTGTACCCAAAACACACCAAGAGGCACCATCCAGCTTTATCACAGGCTGCTCTGCTATCTGCAGCACCCAAATGGGCTCTGCTAATAAATACGAATAAACAGTCCCTAAATTTTGCTACTTGTGATGATCCTGACCCAAAAAAGCCCCAAGCCAAAGGGCTGGTCCCAAACCTGCAATACAAAATACAGATGGAAACACTGGACACATTGTCAGGACACACAGATGGAGGGTAGCGCAGAGCACACGACATCAGGGGTAGTGTTGGCCTAGAAAGCAGAACTTACCACACCAGGAGTGAAAGTCCTGACCACCAGTTAGAACAAGTGCTGGAGAGCAGAGGAGAGGAGGGACACAGCAGAGACAGGAGAGAGGTGGCACCTACTGCTACTCGCATGCAGTGAGAGCTGTTAAACCAGGTGAGCAGAGTCCCAAGGAGCACTTCCAAGGAGTACAGTGACCCAGGATGCTCCCAAAGAGGGAGCTTGTCAAGCACCAGCACAGCACTTTTCACACCCCAGAGGGAATGATTCCTACAGCTACAATTCCCTTTGTACGTGGGCAGCCTCCAGGAGCACAGCAAGGCACTCCAGGTACGGCACGGGGGGCCATGGCTTGGTGGTGAACAAGGCAGTGCTGGGTTTGTGGTTGGACTCAACAATCTTAGAGATCTTTTCCAGCCTAAATGTTCCTATGATTCTATGTAAAAAAGTACATTTTACTGCATAAAATTCTCCCTTTCCCAATCCACAAGCAGGGACTTGCATAAAGGTGCAGCCAGGTTATGTAAGCCCATAGAGATGTGTCTTTCAACCAGGTTTTCAGTATTTCTGCCTCAACCCCCCAGCAAACTTATCAAGAGCAGGCTTAAAAAATTTGTGGAATTCGTAAATCTCTGCCCTCTTCCAGTGAGGAAATTATCCTGGGAAAAATGATCCTTTATGATAAGAGCTGCTAAAACAAAAGTAATGAAAAGCCCTCCTTGGCCACCTGCTTTTCTTGGAAAAGCAGCTTTTAGGATTGCATGGGAAGTTTGCCGGACACACATCAATGCTGTGGCACAAAATAAATCTCTGGCTTTGGGTTTCATGCTTTTCTTTGTTTTTATACTCAGCTCCACATCCTGTACTGCAGCTGGAGGAGAGGAACACGGCAGCCCTACCCAGTACTCCACCCAAACTCTCACAGCAGGACAGGATTCCTGGTGTTTATCCACACTCCTATGGGGACATCTCCACTACCTCAGGAAAAAAATTATGAGCGGGTTGGAATCTGTTGGCCTCTTCCACTTCTGAAACCTCTCAGTTTGTGATTTTCCAAAAGCAGCTTATGTGGGTGGGAGATTAAGCCTGAGATGGAAAAGCTCCACTGCACTGGCTCATGTCAGACTTGCTAAGGGATACTTGTCACTGTGCTTGGAAAAAACACTTTGGTTGGTTGTCTTTGTTTCAAACCCACTATTTCCCACTCTCACTATGTTTTCATTGCCCAATTTCCATGGTTTTGCTTTTTCTTCTCTGCTGTCTGCCAGCATCACTCTGATAATTGAGGACCAAGTAATCACTGGACATTGTGGCTAAGCATAAAAAAATCAAAAGTAAAAGAAGCCACAGGATTTACATAATTTTGATATCTGTTGCTTTTTGACCAATATTTACTTTCTTTTTTTTTCAGATTTATATAGGCCATTTTTAGATCAAAAGGTTCCAAGGGGAGGATGAGGTTAAAACCCCCAAAACAGGTAATTGTGCAATACAAGTTGTAATGCTCCAGGAAAACTATGGGAAGTGTGCTGGATATCTAATCAACCCAGGAGCAAGAAATAGAGCTTGGATGGAGTGCTGAGCACCCTGGTCTAATGGAAGGTGTCCCTGCCCATGGCAGGGGGGTGGAATTGAGATTTAGTCTCTTCCAATCCAAACCATTCTGTGATTTCATGATTTTGCCTCTGTTTCTGCTGTGTTTGCCAAATTTACCCATCTACAGCATCCTTGGGAGTGGGAAAAGAAGCAGTGGAGGGATCAGTGCAGCTAAGGTTAGCAAAGAAAGGCTCCCGCAGCTCCGCTTTCATTTCCCCCACCACAGTGGACACAATTACCATTTCGGAGTCACTGTAACAGGCCTGCCCCAGGCGGGCTGCGGGCACCGCCTCGGCGTGAGGAGGGTGCTCAGAGGAGAGAAGGAACTCAAAACTGCCATCGTAATCCTCTTCCTCCGTATCCCCCTCCCCATCAGCAAAAGTACCTCTAGTCAAGAAATCGGAGCGCGTCCGCGCCATGCGGGCTTTCTTTTTATGGCTCGGTCTGGGCACCTGCTTGACCAAAGGATAAAACAAAACAAAACAAAATGGAAAGAAGGGTTTTAAAGTAAAAAGGAGACTCTACCCATGTAGCCTTAAGACATCTCTGAGTGCCACTGCACCCCATGGAGGGGATGCAGTATTATGTCTAGTGAAAACAGCAAAGGACCAGGAAGAACAAAAGCTAAGACAGGACGGTGAAAATGGACAATCATGGGTGTCACTCAAACGGAGATGTTAAACCAAACCAAGACAAGACGGCGTTGGACAGTGTTTGCCATCAGGATCACGGGATCCTTTTATCCACAGCTGCTACAAATTATTCCTACAGGGCTTTTTATTTTAAGAGAAAGTGTGGAGGTTACCGTGCTGTCATATTCCCCTTCCCATGTCTAGCAGCCCTTGTGCTTCAGAGTTCACTTCTTTGAAGCTTTTGGGAGAAAACTGGCCAACTAAGTTATTTTTCGCCCTGTTCAATGGAAAGAGAAAATAAACAAATCACAACTCACCTCCCCTCTGCCAGACCCCGGCATCTTAAATGGCTTCCGTGTTTCACCCTTGGAAAGGCACTGATGATTTGCCTCTCTGCTGAAACACAACAGAACAGAGATCTTTCATCCTCTCCCAAAAGCCTTCCCACCATGCTAGCCCAGATCCTGGGAGTCCAAGCAGTCGAGACTAAATTGCAAGTCTGATGTCACAGGGTTTCGGAATTGTTTGGAATTCTTCAGGACTGGACTTAATACCACAAGACAAGAGGAGAAAACATTCTGGATGTCAACTTTATACAGCAAGGTGGTTATGAATTGTATCTTTGTATTTTCGGGTTCTCAAATGTGACTATTCTGTTGCAGAGCAAAAATTAAAATACAGCAATTTTTAATGTCTTTTTCTTCCTGTTCCTTGTTCATGTTGCACATGAACCAGGAAAAGAAATTTTCAACAGGAATCTTCTCCTGTCACAATGACACAGAAACCACAAGACTACTACACTTGGAGGTACCTTGAGTTACCAACAGTCATTCACTGGGAACTTTTGCCTTGGAAAGAGTGCAGCAGGATTTAGGAGGAGGGTGATTTATACCCTTTTTGGAGCTACATGGCCAATATCACCCCAAAATTAGGCAAGGCACCTTAAGCAGCACAAGAGTGTGAGCAAATGTTGTCCCAGGATCTTGCTCTCATCTCCAGACCCTGGAGCAGCCCAAGGTTAAGTGAAGTGATGGAGCTGAGCAACTGCTAAATCCATTACAGGTGTAATTAATTACATATGTGAATGATACAGTCTCCAAAGAGCATTCACTCCCAAACTCTCTCTGGAGAGCTGGTATTTTTTCATCTGCAATGGTCAGTGTCCACATGGCTTTGCTGGATTAATTATATGGTAAACAAGGAAAATCCTGTAATTTTCTGCCTCATCAAGTCATTTCTATTCCAACTACCCAAAAATCCTAAGAACTTATTCATCATGTTTCACCTTGAGAAATAAACTATCCCCGTTCATGTAAGGTAAATAATAACAGTATTGAGCCTGTTTATTGACTCCCTTTGCCTGCTCATGTCCATGATTATCTCCCCTGGATTACATGATGTTGTAAGAGCCTGAGAAATCATAATCCAGATCTTTTTCCTTTCCCTCTGACCTCCTCGTTGCTAGAAGATCAAGAACCCTTCGTTTAACTATAAGGCTTGAGCAGACTCCAGAAACAACGTTCTGGACCCTTTGTACAAAAGATCCCTAGTAGAAAAAGAGCCCATGGAGAAAGCCTATGGAGACAGCCTGCAGAGAAAGCCTATGGAGAAAGCACAGGAGAAAGCCCACCATCTCTTTACTCACTGGAGGCCAAAGGGATTGTCTTTTGGTGTGAAGAACATGGAGCTTGCCCTCGTCTCCTCAGTGGCCTGGTTGGGCATCCGAGGTTGCCGGAGGCGCTCTGTCCTTGAGAAATGGCTGCCTGGGTGGTCCTTGGGGTCCAGAGCTGGTTTGGAATGGCAGCGGGGTTCCAGACCTTCTCTTCGCTCCACAAACATGCTGACAGGTCGGTCTTTGGGGGCACTGTGGGCTGGAGAGCTTCCTCTGGTCCCAACAGTGAGACCCTTGATGTCCACTGCTGAGGTTGGAGCCATGCCTGGGGTGGGGCTGTGCTCCCCTCTGCTCTGGGGGTGCAGGATGAGGACGGACTGAGGCCGGCTGTCTGGTTTTTTGGCTGGTTTGAGGGAAGGGTCCTTCATTCTGCTCTGCTCCGTCCTCTGCAAAGCCTCTACCCTCCCTTGCTGCTCGAAGACTTTGCGTTGTCTCTCCAGAATTTCCTTCTGCTGACGGATCTGCTCCATCATCTCCCTCTCATTTTGAAGCTGAAGCTGCTTTTGCCGTTCCTCCTTCTCCACGTTGAGCTTTTCCAGTCTCTTAATGACAGAACCTGGAGAAAGGGCCTGTGCTGCTGTCACTGTCCCACGTTCCTCTCTCTTGGTAGAGGGTTTATCCTTTTCCTCCTCCTCTTCCAAGGCTTTACCCTGGTCTGGCTCAGAGTCCTTCCTGACCTCGGAGAACATAACTGTCCTTTCCTCTCTTTCCACTGCTTTATTCCTCAGGTTATTCTCCACCATCTTCACCTTCACATTGTCCTGTGGTGGAACGTAGAAAGTGGGGAGGTTGCTGGAAAGGAGGTTTTCTCTTGGGTGAGCCCTTATAACATTCTGGGGGTCACCAACGCCACGCTCCTTCCTGGTGAGGTTATCAGGCAGCACCGTGTCTGCTGGGGTCTGTCCGCAGCCGGGCAAATCGTTGCTCCCATCCGCTGCACAGAAAGGCTTCTCCTGCAGCTGAGCCTGGGGACTGCTGGGCAGGGAGTCCACGGAAAATGACTGTGTATCATGCTCATCTAAGACTAAAGAAATGAGTTTACTACTTGAGGTATCTTCACTGCTTAACAACTCGAAGCTCCCTTGAGAGCTCTCGCTCTCTGGGGTTCCCTGAGGGGAATGCAGTGCCTCGGACACCAGCTCGGTGGACCAGCGCTGCTCTTCCGAAGGTGACAGCCCACCCGTGGAGCGGACCTTGAGCAGCTCCAGGCTGAACTTTGCCTGTTCCAGTTCCCGCATCCTCCGGCTTTCCCTCTTTGCACGAACCACTTTTTTCTGGTTGAGATCCTCCAGAGACTTGGGCCTCTCTCTCACGATGATCTCCTCCTCGGTGTCCATCCCACTCTGGCTGCTGGCTCTCTCATGCCTTTTGTACAGGGAAGTATCCAGTGGGTCCACGTGATTCACCCGATTATTCTCCATCAGTGATTTATGTTGTTCTACAGCTCTCACTCGCTCTTCAAATGAGCTGTCCTCCCACTTAGATGGGTCAGAGCCCTTAATTTCCAAACTGTCTGCTTCCAGTCCATCCTCTTCTCTACCTGCCAGGCCATTCTCCAGCTGCATCTCTTTTAACTGGTGCTCTTTCAAAGCTCTAAACCTGGAAGAAAACAGAAAACCAGGATATTCAGCCCTGCATCCACTCAGGACCCTTCAAGGCACTGCACTAGTGGTGTCTTATCACCACCACCACCACCACCACCTCACCATCACCAGCATCTCAAGCAACCTTCCTTGCACATCTGGTGCAAGACAAGGCAAGGCACGTTCGGTTTTGAACCTCCTCCTCCTCTGCCATCTCTGCTACCGAAGGGCTGCCCCAACGCACCTGAAAGCTCCCCTTGTGCCGACAGCAGCGGGTCCAGCCTCCATCCCTGGTCTAGCTCCTTCATAAGCTGTCAGAGCCAGAAAAGCTTAACCTATCACACCCCCTTGGCTTCTCCATCTTCGCCATCCTGCCCGGACTGCGTCTGGAACAATTTAGCAGGGACTTGTGCCTGGCACCAAGAGCTCTCTGCAGCTCCCAAATGCTCCAAGCGACATTAAGGTGCTCCACACCTTGCAGGCAGCACCTCTGGAGAGTGAATTGTGACCTGCCCCCCGGCCAGAGAGCCAAGGCATGGCTGGAAAGCCTGTGCCCTCCACAGCGGCTGGCTCCGGTACCTCTTGTCCTTGTGAGCCAGCACGGCAACCAGATTGGTGAGGCAATCTGAGTTAAAAATAGGCTACTTAAACTGGTGCTGCTGCCAAGAGGAAAAAAAAAAACCCTTGTGAGTATTTACGGCCTTGGCTTTGCACTGCCTACGTGCTCCAACCTGAAATAGGCTCTGCTTATTCCAAGAGCAGGACGCGCAGCTAAATTGTTAGAAAGCGTGGGCAAACCAAGGACCAGGGCAGGTCAGGAGAGGGTCATGGATACACGAAGGGACACTGCCCCGTGTAAGTCACTGTAGTGCCCTGATTCACACCAACCACCCTGTGAGCATCACCAAAAGCACACTCCTCTTTACCCAACGGTGTTACCTTTGCCGTGCCAAATACCCGCGGCATGCCGCCTGCAGGCACACGGCCCCGCTCCTGCGGGCTGCGTACGCCTGCCGGGTACGGTGTCCCCTCCAGGCTGCCTGGATGCTGGTGGCTGCGGCGTGCCGGCGCCTGGCGTGCTCCCGCCAGCAGCTCTGGATGAGATGGGCTGCAAACTGCATCTGCAGGAACCTCCGCCGCTCCACGAAGCCTCGCCAGTGGGTCTGGAGGATGACGGCGGCTTTGCTGAGAACCAGAGGGTCTGGGGATGGTTTGCCTTTTTTTCGGCTCTGGTAGCTTCGCCAAAATCTCTGCAAACACAGCAGGGGATTCCTTGTAACGGGTGTTGGGTGAAGATGGGACAGCACCTGCCTTCATGCAACCTCTCCAGCTCCCCACCATTCCCAACTTATTACCGCAGAAGGAGTCAATCCTGATTGCGAGCTCCTTCCTTGGACAGTAGAGCTGATTTCACCCATGGGCTCTGTCTGTAGGATTTGGGGATGGTAGTTTGCACTGGAATCCAGCACCAGCACCCACCTGTATGCTGATGGCCGCGTGCCGCAGGCTCAGGAACTGCCTCCTGCAGAGCAGGCTGCGGAACCAGCGCTGCAGCAGCGTGATCCTCCGCAGCACCTCCTGGTGCAGCAGGTCCTGCAGAAGCTGCCGCTCCCGTTCCTTCATGAAAACCTGGCCAAAACAACCCAAAAAACACTAGCATGGAAAGCTTCCCAGACCACGAGTCAAATTATTTAATCCTCCTGGTTTCTGCGTCCTGGATGCTCCCAGGAAAGTTGAGGAGCTGATTTTTGTGGAGGCACCTCTAACAGGTTTCAGCAGTTTCACAAGAGCCTGTGACTGTCTAAGCTCTGAATTACAGAGCTTTCCCATCAGGGGAGGCAAAATGAGGACTATCATATCAAGCTAAGTCTACACACACACTGAGATTTTGAAGAACATGAGTTTTTGAGGCTGCCTCATTACAATCAATAACAAAACAATATTATTCCTTACTCTTTTATGTTAACAATATTAAAAGTTTCGTTTAAATCACTGATTTTTGGTAAACAGAAGAAAAATAGTTTCATTAATCAAAACCATATACAGCTATTAATTTACTAGACAGAATACAGGCAAATGTTATATCTGTGTCTTAAAGGCTGAACTGAGGATGAACATTTACCATTGTCCTTCCAACTTGGTAATTGTCTGGATCGAGTTTTATCTTCCGGAAGAAATCATGGATATTGTGTTTAGATGGGCTGATCCCTTGTGGCAAAAGGACATGGAAATGGTTCACAAAGTCCTGAGAAGGAAAAAAAAAAAGCAAGACCAAGACTTGGTTAGTTGGGTCCTGCTGCTTGCTTCTCCCATAAATAACAGATCTGCTCCACTGGCCACATGAAACAGGATCTCTGGAGTGAGCAGAAGGACAGATAACATTTTATGCACCAAGGAACACCAAGATTCATCCAACATTTGTGGTTTGATGGGAAACACATCAAAGCAGGGACCCAGCAAGGTTCAAACATTTTTCAGCGTGGGAGGAGAGGTTCTGCAGGAACCACAGGGTCAACCCGAGCAAAAAAATGCTCCAAATTCCCAGCAAGGGCGACTATGGAAGGCAGATACCAACATCTGCAAAACATCCCTGAGATGCTCCAGTTACTGCTGGGAGGATTCAAAGAGTGAAGGAGGTACAAGAGGATAGATCCTCCCAAGCAAGGTTGGGATCCCTGCTCATAGCAAAAAAATGCTGAGCATTTTTCTTTTTCTAAACAGCTGCTGTGCAGAACGCGACGTCTGCCCCAAAGCAGCCTCAAGCAGGAAACCAATCAGCACCAGCAAAGCATGAAAGGACCGGCATGTACACAAAACCTGGCAAACACATGGAAAAGAGGAAAACAGGAAAAGCTGGCTAACTCCAGCAGTTCAGAGGATGCATCTCATCCTCCTGATGGGACACAGCCAACATGACAGGGCTAACACTGCTCCCGGTAATTCCAGATGCAGAAGAGAACAAAAATCAGTGCAAAATCAGTTTTTTCCAAAAGGGAGTCCATGTTGCAAAAAAATACTGGTTTTGTTCAAAAATAATGGTGCAGGGGGGTCCCAGCCCTCCCTGAGGTCTAGACTGGCTCACAGGCAGAGAACAGCCTGTTACATCCACTGACTTCCAAGGGTTAGAAATTAATTACCCTGATAAAAAATGAACCAGCAAGACTCAGATGATGATAATAATGGTGATGGAAGAAAAAGCCCGCTGTACCCCACCTGGAAGGAGTATTTGCAGCTGTATCCTGACTGGCGGATGCGCACGGTCTCCAGCATCCCTGTGTAGCGCAGCTGCCGGAGCACCAGGCTGTCACTGAACCTCAGGGGCAGCTGCAAGGGGAAAACCAGACCAAGCATGAGCAAATATTTCCTTTCCCTGAAGCTTTTAAGTGCATGGATGGGTGAAGGGTTCAGCAGATGGAGCACATGTGCATGACACACACATTGTCAGCGATGCTACAGGACGGAGGGAATGTGGGTCCCCAGGAACTAATCCCACTGGGATTGAATCCTGTTTGCTTCTGAGACTTTCAAACAGCTAACTAGAGAAATAAAGCCATAAAAAAAGATTTTTTGCATTTCAATTCAAAAAGACCCCCCAAGGGCACAGTTAATGGGTGATATTTCGAGCAAGTAAATAATCTTCAATGCAAAAAGCTTCAGCTTTAAATGCCTGGATAAAACTCTGAAGGATTAATCTGCAAAGGATCCCTACATTTTGAACTGAGGGTCCTCGGTCCATGACACAATTATGTAAAGTCAAATTCAAGAAATATGAGTCAGTGTGATGAATGCAGTTTATTCTAAAAGTATCTGCTTTTACCTATGGAAACTTTATTTTAAGGAAGCTTCAGGGCTCAGACCTAGCATAAGTAAATTCATGGTTTTATAAATCTCTCTTATGGCTGGTCAGAAACTTCAAAGGAGTCAAATTCATTTAGTAAAACCAATATATTTTTCATGTGAATTAAAATACTATATTTGCATACATGTGTTTCTACAAACATAAGAAGAGCCAGTGCAGTTTATCAAGAGTGACAAGTGATAAAACCATGCTTCCCCCTGCCCAAATCTTCTAAATTCAGCTCCACTTGAGGCTTTGTTTCCTATCTAACTCCCTGTAAAAATGGACAAAAGATTCCCAAGCTGATTTCTAGCAGGATCTTGCTTTCTCAGGATGGCATTTACCTTCTCGGCGTTGGATCGGATGCACTTGACAAAATATGGCTCTGCTTGGCCAAGGGTCTCCATCAGTTTGTTGAGGGATGCCTGCAACAGAGGAGACACAGGGAAGGGAGAGGAGACCACAGTGGATAATGAAAATCCAAATGCTTAAATCATAGACCAACATAAATTGGAATTAATTATGAATAAATGAGGCACATGGGAAATTGTTCTCCCAAATGAGTGTTTTAGCACAAGCAACTTGGCTGATTTTGTCTTTGCCTCCAACAAATAAACCAAAGATAAATATAATGCTGGGCTGGATTTTCAGATCTCTGGCTTCCCTGGAGACCAAATTCCCATCCCACTCCACACCACAAGCCTCTTCCAGCCATGAATGGGAGCTCCAAGACAAGAATTTACACCTGGTACAAAACAATCACCGATGTTTTGTTTATTATGTTCCACAATTCTTTTTAAATACAAATCAAATTTTCCTTTATCAAAAGTGACTCCAGGCAGGATTTACTCCTGATTTTTAATTGTCAAAACTTCACTGTTGGCCTAAAAATGAATTTTTTTTAATGAAAGTTTTACCAAGGGAAAATTGGGTATTTACAAATATTTTTGAAGCCTGCAACACTGAACACTTCACAGTTTGTTTCTAGAGAAGAGCTTCAATGCTGGCATGCTCCTGACTGAAGGATCACTGAGAATCGAGGGGTTTCCTGGTTCCATTTTTCTATTTCCCCTTATTTATTCATCACCACTAAAAGTCTCTCCCATAAAAGTGAATTTACATTGGCATCACTCTACAGCCAGCTGCTCCAGTGGGATGTCATGCTGAGTTATCCCTTCACCTTGCAAACCTTTGACTTTTTGGGATGAATCACAAGCTCTTGGAATAAAACCAGGCTGAAAACCAGAGTGTGCTGAGTCCATCAATGCTGGCCAGGCTCCTCAACTACATTTTTTTGCTGTCTCCAATAAATACTGTGGGTATCTCTAATTGCTGAGCACATTACAAACATGGCATTGGTAAAGTGCCAGAGAGTTGATTACTCCTGATTTTAATAGAGTTTAAAACTCAGTCATGTAAAGGATATTCTGTCACATTTATTATAAGCAGAGTTATAAATTTTGGAATACAGGAGTTAATAAACTGGTGTAGTATTACAAAGAAATATTTTGCCCACAGATCGGCTCACAGGAAGCCTTTTTTTCCTTCTGATCATTTCAAAGACATCTTTATGGGAAGCCTTTCATGTTCAGAAAAACATGAAAATCCTGGATGTTCATCCACATCCAGGATTTTGGAAGGAGCAAGGCATGGATCCCACGCACATGTGATGCAGCTGTGTTATGTACATTAACTTCATGCAAATATCCCTGCTCCTGTCCCAGGGAGCAGCAGGAATGCCATGACGTGGCAGACCTCTGCTGACATGCTCCTGGTTTTCTTAAAATCTGAAATTACTCATTTTTACACAAAAGAAGCCTATTGGGAGCTTTCAACCAGGAGCAATGCTGCAGCAACCCACTGTGCCCACACAGGCTAGTGGGAGGGAGAGGGGGTACTCAAGAGACACAACCCCTTTGTTGAAAATCCAGCAAGCAGAGTGCTCCCAGTGCTGGAAATGGTAGGAATGGGATGTGCAGGACCCATAGGAGGGGGCATTTCCATTCCCTCAGGGCCAGCCTGAGAGAGGCAGATGGTCCAGGCACCCTCTGCCATCTGGTGGTTGGGAATCCACAAAGGACATGTGAGGTCGCTGGATTAACCCTGTACCCATCTCCTTTGTCCCTCTGCCAGCAAAGCTTTCCAGCCACCCACTCCTTCAGCACCTGTACTCAGCCCTTCAGGAACCCTTCCATCCCTGTCTCCAGGGCACCACCTGCACGTGGGTTGAAGGGGAGCTCTACAGTTTTAGGTATGGGTGGTTTAGTTTTACACTGTGAAAGCCATCCCTGCTCCTGGAGCGCACTCTGAGGCAGCTATTTCCTCTACAGATTACCCTAAGTCTAGGGATAGTGGAAATCCACAGGAGATGGAGCAGCTGCAAGCCTGGTGTTGAGGTATTAGCCACAAAGCAGCGTTCCTCTGCAAAAAAACCACATTAGGAAACATTTGTGTTTCCTGCCTGTGACCCAGTTCCATGCACTGCAATTTTATTAGTTTGCTCTTGATTAAAAAAGCAATGCTGCTGCTTTGTCCCTTAAAATTATTCTCTTTAACAAGTGCTCACTGAAATTAGGGATCTTTGATTTGAATGTGCTGTGAAAATATACAAAAAAATATCAGTTTTGCCCCCTGGGGCTTTTCAGAGTTTTGTTGGGAGCATAAATAGGGTTTGGGAAGGCCTTTCACTCCAAGACATCCCTGTTTCAACCCCTCCATGGGTATGAACTAAACTCTGCAAGAGCAAATTTTGACCAGAATACCATTAGATTAGACAAGGCTAAATATATAAATTTACAGATGTGCATTCTGCAAATTATATATACACATGTGTGTGTGCATGTATTTTTAATTATTTAATCTTACCCACACCTACACACAGAGACTTTCTAAATACAAACCACATCTCCAAAAAAACCCCAAAGCAGTCAAAATTACAAGTCAAAACCAACCCAGACATGCTTAGAATCCAGATTTTAAGTGAAAAGCTGCTTTCTATTATTACCACCTGCTCGTGCACATGTCTTATAGCAGTTTCCAAGCCATGATGCACACATAGAACAATCACATTCAGGTTGGAAACGACCTTTAAGATCATTGAGTCCAACTGTGAGCCCAGAAGTTCCAAATCCTTGGAGGATTATTTTCCCTGCACCAACCCTAGGGATTGCTGACTGGCACACTGCACTGACAACACAAGATGGATCCCTCCTCTGAATTCCCCTGCTCACCAGGAGATAATGCAGCAGGATTCTGACTTTTCTGCCCCTATTAAAATTCCCATTCTGTCTCAGAATAGATTATGCTGGATGAAGTATAAAGACTGCAAAAACTGGGATTTGGGGATTTGGTGATTTCTGGATTTGGGGGAGAAAGCACCACAATATGATGTACCAGAGCACAGGGATGCACCAGCATCTCCCCCTGCAGCCCATCCTCATGTCCCACCTTGCTCCACCACGTCATCCCCCATGATACCCATCCCCACTCTTATTTCTCTCTATTTGCACCCTTTAAATACCTGCCATGTCTCCCAGTTCCCTCAAACCTCAGAGGGATTCACGGCCTAAATGCTGCAGGGGATGGGGCAGGAGTGTGCCTGGAGCAGGGGATTCCCCTCTCTCCATCAAAGGAAAGGGCTCACCTGGAACTGGGCACTGATGCTGGGTGGTTTTTTCTTCTTGTGGAGGTGGAGGAGAGATTTGGTGATGCGGTCGTGCAACGTCAGGTTTGTGAGGTGCTTGAGGGACTTCACATCCAGCAAGTGCTGCAGAAAAAGAGAGAATCCATTAAAAAATCCAGCTGTTATCATCACACCATCTGCCATATCCCTCCTTTACCCTCACAGGGCTTCCGTAGGTGATGTGATCTCAACAGGGAACACTGAGGGATGGCTTCTCTGTGAGGGTGGGGAGGCCCTGGCACAGGGTGCCCAGAGCAGCTGTGGCTGCCCCATCCCTGGCAGTGTCCCAGGCCAGGTTGGATGGGGTTTGGATCACCCTGGGACAGTGGAAGGTGACTCTGCCCACTTCAGGGGTAGAACTGGATGACGTTTAAATTCCTTTCCAGCACAAACCATCCCATGATTCTATGATTCTCCTCACTGTTAATGAGCAGTTCATTGATTAATTGCATCAGTGCCTCTCCAGGTGCAAGACAGACATAGAGAGGAGCAAAAACAATGTTTGTTCCTCTTCTGGTGCTCTGACCACAGAAGCAGCACCAGTAAGGACCACAAAAAGCATTATTCTTCTAGGGACAACAGATGTCCTGGCATCTCTTAAAATATAATAAATGTAGCCAAGATGGAGGGAAAGTAATAAAGTTGCTGTCTATCAGGTACCCGCTCTCCTGCGTCACTTACGTGCCCATTTTAGTTTAGAGATTCAGTTATTAAATTTCAGCAGCATGTACATACTCCTTCTCAGAAGGAGGAAAAAGGAGACAGAGCAGCTCCAGGGAGGATGTAAGTGCTTGTATCTCTTTCTCCCAGCAGAAATCCAGGCTGAAATCCTTTGGGTTTATATGAATTAAAGAGCCTTGAACAGAGCTGAGCTGACCAAAGTCTTGGTGTAGACACAATGGTCTTCTTCATATCCAGCAGCATCACATGACTGTGCTACAGCCTTAACCCACAAACCACAAGGGGGAAAATGCTGCTTCTCACTCACCTTTGGGAGACTGGGTTTGGCTTTGACGTTCTTATTTCGCCTGGGGAGATAATAAATGGCTCAGGTTAATCCACAGTGCAATTGTGGAATGGAGGAGTTTATGAAACCAGCCCCTCCACATCCCCCTGAGCAGCTGCTGCCAGTAGCCAGCACTGAGATGGGGCTGCCCCTGCACATTGCAGACTAAATGGAATGCATCCCATTAATGGGAATGGTTACATTGGAAATGATGGCATGCTGGGAATTTGGGAAGAGTGAAGAATCCAGGTCACAAAATAATTGACCAGCCTCCTGCTTTCCAAACCCCATGTTCATTCCAGCCACCCTGGGGTGCTCCTGGAACCTTTGAGGAGGCTGCAGTGTGAATGATCAATATCATCTGCCCAGATAATTGATAATGGAAACTTTGATATGATGTTAGAAGGGTGACTGCATTACATGGCTGTTGTATCCAGACTGGTGTGACCAGAAGGTTTGTTCCTTCTCTTTCTTCCCTTTGTCTGTCATTCTGAATGAATGGGACAAATTAAATCAGACATGTCAAATGTACTGGGGTAGCTTTGACCCAGCTGGGAGACAGCTCCAAGTGTACCTGGCACCCTGAGAGTTTTATATCCTGGCTATTTACATTCCCCCTTGCTGCTCATTGTGCTCTGGAGTGAAGCCCAGATCCCCTCCTGGGTACTGACATGAGGATGCCATGGGCCCTCTCCAGCAGTTTGCTGTTGGTGGTGTTGACGAATATCCCATCTTTGTCCAGGAAGGTGCCAGGGCTGGCGAGCCTGTTGTGCCTCATCCCCATCCGGCCATTCCAGCCAACTCCATAGGCATCCCTGGAACACCAGACACCGTTAGGAAGCGATAAAAAACACGGCTCCATCATAAAAACAGATCCTAAAATAACCCATTGGTAGAAAATGAGCTGCTGCTTTTTTCTTTCCATTGTTCATTCTCTCCCATGGGATGAGTCCCTGGTGCCAGACAGAACATGAAGCCATCATCTACTAAAGCACCTCTCAAAGATCAAATATTCACAAAAGGAACCAATTAACAGCAGGACAATAACAGCTTCCAGCTCTCCCAGACAGAAATCTTAAGTCTGCAGATACCTCTAGATACCTTTGGTGGTCTGAAGGATACAAGGCCATGACATCTGGTGCTGATGCTGTCTCCTCAAATTCACACAATCATTCCATTAGGAAAAGAAAAAGCAAATCTAATTTGCAATAAACTCATTATTTGCCGGAAAGATGGATGTCAGACCCAGCTGGATGGATGGGTTGACCCAGAATCACTCTCTGGGACCTGATTACAAATCAGTCACTCAATTTGGTCCCTGCTGCCATGGAGCATAACTGCTGTGGTCTCCAGAAATGCTCACCTGGCTTCAGAAGGGTTGAAGGAAAAGGAAACAAGGAGAGGAACCAAAATCCTTTCTTGGAGGGATGGAAACTGATACTTGACCAAACTACACATCAGGACAAGCAATTTCTAGAGATGAGGATCCTTCCAGTGGTGTCTGAGGAACATGAAGCCTCTTATGGGCAGCGTCCCACCAAAATACTTTTGGCTTGGTGGGTTTTTGGTGGTTTGTTGGGGATTTTAAATCCTAAAATTTTTATCAGCCTTGCAGAAATCATCATACGAAATAAAAGCAATCTAAGGAAGGATGTGGAGGCTGCAATGCACCCCCTCCCCAGCATCCCCCAAGTTATCTCAGACAGGAGGAAAAGGACCAGGAGGAGACTCCAGGCTGCACCAGGTCACGAGGATGCTGAAGGACACGGTGGTTTAAACGCGGCCTCAGGCGCCGGCCACTTCTGAGCTCTGACAACAAGGCAGTCCTTTGCCTGATTTGGATGAAAGGCAAATCTCAAGTGCCACATGGAAATTAAAAATTAAAGGATGTAAAGCTGTATGTTCAGCCAGCTCAAAGCCTGGAGCCAGATCCTCGGAGCAACGTCACCTCACTGCCTCATCTAAGCACTTCCCAAATTCCTTCCTGATCCTATTAAATCAGCATTTTGACATGGACCACTATTATAAGGAGGGATGAATCACAGCAAAGCAAAACCCCTGGCTAAGGGCTCCAGGACCTGCTTTCTTAGGCATTTCATTCACAAATGGTTAGTGAGAAGCTTGAATATCCAAGTGATCCCTCCTGCTCACCTCTCTTCTCTTTACATCTCAGGTACCATCCACCAAAACCCTCCTGTTTGCAGGTGGGAAAAAAAAATCACCAGTTGATGGGAACCAATAAAACTCAACAGCCCCTTTTGGCATGTACAACACCATTACTCCTGGCCAACCTCTCTGGAAAATCCTAGAAATTCCCACATGGTTTTGAAAAACCTGAGAAATAGAATGACAGCTCTGTTTGTTATGGACACTTTAGGATGGATATGTTCACATGGCAACAGATGCAGGCTTTTGGTACTTTGGGGTCAATCCCTTCACCTAGCCCAGCCAGCTGCTTCCAGACCAACACCTGCTCAGATACCCCTGCACATAAAAGTGTCACTAGTGAGCACAAACCAGCGGAATCCCAACCAGCCCAAGTGGTTTTGGTTAGGCATGGCCTGGCCTTCATTTCTCAGCAGCTGGGGAAGGCACTTGGGACGCTCTGCTGAAGCCTGGTTTCCCACCCAGCATGTGCAAACCACCCTTCCACTTTTTTCTGAGATCAGAGGAGAGCACTTGGCTCCCTAAACCCTCCACAGTGACTTCCTGAGTGATGTCATGCCTCAGAATTGCTTTTAGAAACAGGCCCCGGGCTATCCTGTAGGTTGGATGCACAACCAGACTTATCAGCGACCACATGATCATGAGATGGCTTTGAAAGCAATTCCTGTTTAATTTGGAGCTGTAAATGGCCTGCCAGTCCATCTGCTGGGAAGCTGCTAGTGCCAATCTCTCTTCCAGCTGTGTTACCTGCACTCCTGTGCTCACCTCCTCTTGCCCAACAAGTGCCATTTACCTGAAATACCAACATTCATCAAGGGTGACATGACTCTCCAGATCAAAAGCAGCTACAATGAAAGGGACCAAAATCACCAGCCTACTCTGAAAGTATAGGTTGGACCTTGGAGATCTTGTGAGACACCTGATTTGTACTTCCAGAAGGAAGGGGCAGAGGTGACATTTGGGGACCCATTATTGATGATGCCCAAGGGAAGATCACAGACCATGCTATTGAGGCATCACAGGAGGAGGAGCACAGGAGTTAGGATGATTCCAAAAACACTTTTTTCTGCAAATAAATGCTCAGATTGAGGCTGCTGGTAGGACACAGCTGCTGAGGATGAGGAAGAAAAACACAGTTCCTCAATTCTGGCTGTTTAGGTTGGTTTGTCTGCTGTGCTGACATGGGCTAAGCCACATAACCAGAGCTGACCACACACTGAACTCCACAGTAAAATAAACACATCCTCCTCCTGCCCTGGGTCAGGAGGAGTTTCCCTGCCTTTACAATGTCCATTTGCTGAGATAATTGAAATATTTTGGGCTATGAAAGTGTTGGCAGCCCCAGCTCCCACTCTATAGTGCCTCCAAAGCTGGAGTTGAGCAGTCAAGAAAAACCTTATCCCAGTTTACAGATGCTCCAAAGGTGCCAAAGGTTGGATAGAGAAACTGCAGGAATCCTCTTATCTCCAAGGGAAGATCTACAAAGGGACAAAGTTTCACCTTACGTTATCTTGAGGGAAACTTGCACAATCAGAAGTGCTGGAAGAAGGGAGCGTCACCTCTGGAGACACCAACCTTCCCTGCTTTGAGGGTTACCAAGAACCAGCTGTCATCACAACCCAACCCATCAGAGCCCCAGCAGCTGCAGCGTTATGAGAAAGGAAAGGAGGGTGGCAAAGACTGAGGTGAGGACAGCCAGGGTTGCATCACCTTCCCAGCATAGAGTGGCATTGCTTGCACCACCTGGATTTCTGCTCAAATTTGAGAAGTGGCAGAAATTTATGAATTCAATCCCACCGTTTTAAGTAAATTCCATGCTCTCTAACCACTGAAATGGACTTGTAATGACGTGAGAACATTCAGTTCTCCTTCAGTAGGGTGCCACTGCCTCTCTTAAAGGGGAGGAATTCAGAGGAAGAAAGACATTCTATTCTTGATGGCACTCAGAGAGCACATGGTGAACAAAACCTGGCAGAAGAAGCCACTTTTCTTCCCCTAGGAAAAAAGGAACGATGTGTACCTAATTTTGGTTGTGGCAGTTTGGCATTAAAGCCACTAAAAAGAAGCCTTCCTAATATCCTTGAAGGATATTTAATTGTGTGTGGAAGGGAAGCCACTGAGATGCAAGGACTGATTTAATGGGCACATTTCAGAAGACAGACTCAGACTCCTCTTGGCTTGTTCTGGGCTTCTCATGAACCTCAGAGCATCCATGAAGACACACCTGGATATCTGCAGCTCCAAGCAGTGGCTGTAGGAGCTGAGGGTGCTCCTCTCACTTGCTTCCCCAGCACACACCTGCTCAGAGGGAAGCAGAGAGGCACTGTATGCCTTTAGAGGGGTATTGGGAAAATCAGACCTCCTGGGATGTGAGGAGGGATAGCACAAGAGTAGCTAGGAAAAGGATCAGTGCTCAGACATGCCTTGGAAATGAAGACTTTGGCTTCACAAGCAAGTTAATTCTGGAATGGGGATGGAGAAGGCTTTGCAGAAGAGGCACAGATCTGTATCTCAAGTGTATACCTGAGTTTCATTCAGTAGCTGCTTAAATGGTCAGAAACTTCAAGGAAGGATTTAAAAATAAAAATGTACATAAAATCTGTAAAAATCAATCAATTTTGAAGCAAATGTTCAATTTTGAAGCTTTTTCCCCCCCTGAAAACAAGCAAGCATTTGGCAAAGTAGCATCTCAAACCCCATAACTTCCAGGTTTTCCACATTCCAGGGTGCCTGGAGCCACCATGTGCTGTATGCAGCTCTGCACCCAAACCTGTCCTCCTTAAATGACTATTTCCTTGATATTGGCACATTCATTCATTTTTTTAAGCTTCTTATCCCCTCATACACCCACCACCACCAACTGCTGCCTTTGACACAGGGAAGTTGCTTTTCCTGCCTGCTGTTTAGTCAGGAAAGGTGTTCAGATCCGATCACACGGCAGAGAAAGAAGGAAGAGAAGATAAGATTGATAGGAAGAAATGTCAATACAGTCATTTTCAAGTACAGACAGTGCTCTCCCACCCCAGACCCCTGGCCATGCCAAGGTAAAAGCAGGAGCCTTACCGTGGGCTCCTCTCGTTGATGGTGTTGACTCCTTGGAGGTCTGAGAGCGGCGTCCGCGGGCTCTTCCGAGCGATACCTGAAGCAGCACATGAGGAAGACGTTTCCAGCTGGCTCATACCCAACAGACAATTAGCAGAGCCATCCCCACAGACAATTAGCAGAGCCATCCCCACAGACAATTAGCAGAGCCATAGCTGAGGCCTGACTCCGGCGCGGACGTGTCCTGGCACATGCCGGGCACAGCCGGGTGCCAGGGATGCCATCGCTCCCCAGTCCCACCTCCCTGCCAGAGTCATCACCCTCGTGAGTAACACTGTTTGCTCCAGCCTCTCATTCCTCTCCCACACACACGTGGGGTGCTTTAGGGACATGCTGTCCCACCTAGCAAACGGGGTGAGGGAAGGAGATGATGGGGGGGAGCAGCCACTCATGTTCTCCACGTCCAAGAGATTCCCAAGCTTTCCACTGTGCATGGGACAACCCAGCTGCATGGGCAAAACACCTGGACATAATTAGAATGCTTGGAAAAATGGTTGTTTATTCCTTAGACACTTCTTCTCTCCCTCCCCCCAAATATATGGACATGTGCAACAAATAGGAAATGTTTTATATACTATTTTATAAAGGCTTGATTGCCTATTAAGCCTATATCCTTTGATACCTAGAATAATTTATTTGTAATAAAATATAACTAATAAAACAATATACTAAATAAAGTATCTATTTTGTATTCAGCCAAGGAAGCTGCCACACATGGTTACAGTAGCAGCTGTTATCTGCCCTGAAGTGGAAATGTTTTGTAACCAAGCACTTAGGAAGACAGGAGACAATTATTGTAGACAACAAAACACTTCAAGTCACCAAACCACAAAAATATGAAGATCTGATAATGTGGAGTTTGACATGAAAACAGCTGAGCAATTTTATAACTGTCTCAAAATCACTGCTGTGAGACAGGAAAAATCACAGCTCTCACCTCAGCATGGGAAAAATGTGTTTTATTGTACCCTGAGACATCTACAGTGGGAAAATAAAGGGGGAAAAAAGCTTTCTAAAAAGAAAAGATCCCTGAAAAGTCTGATGGTCCACCTGGTTAAGTTTTTGCATCTAAAGGTGCCCAAATATTCTGGAAATGTCAACAAAAGAAAATTTGAGGGTGTGCTGTCCCTTTGTCCCTGTGTGTATCTTTGAACCCTGCCTGTGCCCAAGGCAGGACCAACCAAATCACTCCTGCTGAGAAGGTTTGGCATCTCCAGCACTGGAGGTTTTTGCAAAGCAAGGCAGGTAATGCATCCGAGTGCTTAACAATACCCAAGCTCAAGACTCTTTTCAATCCCTCTTTTTGCCATTTAATCCATTTTTGGGTTACATTTCTTGTCCTAGGAGTGTTCTCGTACCTCTTTCAAGACTGGAATTTCTGTGTCCAAAGTCCTGATTTGGAGCACAGAAACCCAATTCTAAATAGGGGAAAATGGGAATAACCATGAATCTGCTTAAAATGTTGCATTAGTACTTTGTATAGCTAGTTTTAGACTAAGAAAGCACCTAATATCTAGCTGGATCTATTTTAAATTAAATTAATATATTTTAATATGCCTGGATACTCCCCCATTAAGGCCCAGAAGGCTTTTCTTGCCTAAAGGAGTCCATGAAAAATGGGATTTCGGTGGTATTTCCAAGATTTTTTTAATGCCTACCCTTCTTTTTGGAGCAAAATCTGTCTTCCTACCCTTCTGTCAGGCTCAGACACAGCCTGATCTGGTTTACACTTCAGGCAGAAAATTATTCTGATTTTTAAGCATATTCCCCTTCCTTCAGCAGGAAAAATGGACCGATTTACCTAACAGGTCTTTGCCCTTGTTGAGAAGAGTTTTGGATAAGCCCTGTCTACTCCCTATGGATAAATGCCAACCAGCAGACCTCCACTCTTGATTCAGAGATGTCTAAACCCAGTGCCTTGCTCTGGAGGAACTGGTGGTAGAGTATTAGGGAAGCAGCTGATGGTAAGGGAAGGGCTCCAGAAGCTGAATACCAAGGGACCCACAGGGAATCTCAATAAACTCATCAAACCAATTTGTTTTCTCTCTTTGTTCAGAGCCAATTGCACAGTTCAAAACAAGGGGATGACCTTGGTTCCTGTCTCAAGGATGATGTGGATGTTTAACCTCATCTGACTCGTGGGAAAAGCCCAGTCCCCAGGCCTGTGGGGCCCAAAACCTGATGGATTCCGAACTGGAACATTCCACGTGCTCCAAACCCACTTCAGCTTGCCAAGGCTGGGAGCCTGGGGAAGCAGGGGCACACCCATGGGAGGATGGGAAGGATCTCTGAATGCAGAACAAGAATTACTCATTTGCCTGGTCAGGTGCCAATTCACAAACTGGCAATGTTCTTCTTAGACCCACTTGTTGGATTTGTCCTAAGAGATGCCAAATTGTGTGGACTCATCTATGTTAGTGAGGTTTTGAGGTGTTGAGCTCAACAGTGAGCTCAACTTCCTGCTTCCCATTAAATTAAAGCTCTAAGTATCTCTTGAGTTGTATGAATTTCCTTTTCCCCACCTAAGGAAACGCAAACTAAACCCCCAAAATCTCCCATATCGCTGAGCCAACTTAAAAATTAAATTGATTCATTAATTGCAAGTAAAATTACTCTGCTGATAACTATCTTCCTTTCCAATAGTTTCTTAGTAGTATCAGTAAGGTCATTTGGCACAACACCTCTTAATAAAATCTAAAATCAAGTAAAATTTAGTATCACTCCTTTATATTTTCTTATAGCAGTGTTGGGAACATGTGGGGGAAATAACATAGTTAAATTAAGAATGAAAGCCTAAATTAAGACCTAAACCACCACTGCTCCCCCAACCCCACATGCTGCAGGAAGCACAGACATCTGACAGAAGGTTGCTAACAGGAAAACCATATTTAGGAAGATTTAACATGCACCTACTGTACTTACCATGCTCAGCTCTACAGAAAAAAAAAGGTGGTTTCCACTTACACCTAAATTTCATGAAGTTTAAGCAAGTTGGGCTGAGGCTTTGCCCATGCAGAGCAGCTCTATTTCTGTCAGCTTTAACAGGCAACATGAATGAAGAGAATAATGGTAGGAAAACAATATATCTAAACATGGGAGCACCAAATATCTATTTAAATATAAAAATAAAATAGAGTAGTGCAGGCAAGAGTGTCCATGTTGTCATGCAGGATGAGTTTATTACATGACAGAGTGAAGATGAAGAAATGGAGACCAAGTGCATCATTCCATAAAATAACATTGACAATGCCTCTGTTTTAAGTAAAAGCCCTGGGAGACAATATTTTCACAAGCTAAAGATATTTCTGAAGTCCAATGAAATCCAAATTAAGTTGAATTCCAGCTGTACCAGCCTTGTATCAGAAATATTCATTATTAATGTCAGTGAGTAAAAGGGAAAATTGCCAACAAAACAATTTTTGCAAGATCTCAAGAGATATGGGTTTGCTTTTAATTTGACTCTTCCAACTCTGCCTAATCATTTCCCAATAGGTTGAAAACTGCTCTGAGGCAGCTGGTTTGATCATGGAGGGCTCCTCAGACGCTGTTTTTTTATCCTTTCTACATGGAATGCACCTGGTTTCCATTTCTGGACATGTGAGTGTGGTATCAGAGGGGAGGGCGGGTGGTGGAGCCTTACTGTACTTCTCCTCCTTGCACCTCTGCAGGATCTCTAAGCTCCTCTGATGAACTGGGTGGTGGAGAAAGCTAAAACTATCCACACTTTTCAAAACCGCACATGGCACTGCATCATCATGCCCTTGGGAAGCAAAATAAAAACAAACAAAAAAAAATGGAGAGAAGAGAAAGATTTTATAAGCAGAAGTCAGGAGAGGGAAGGAACAAGCCCAAAGGAGCTCGAGGGTCACAGGTTTTTGTGCTCGACACAATTTAACTGTGGGTTCCTCCTCACGGCACTGTGGCACGGACGAAATGGGCTGGACCACATCCCAGTCCTAATTATAATCCTCATTAGACAGAGCATAAACACTTAATAATCACTCCAAGATTATTTGGGCAAAAAGAGGATTATTAGATAACTCTTTACTTTTATTAACTTATTTTTAAAATCCCTTCTGTGTTACTCAGTGTTACCCGCAAATCCCTGTCCAGATGCTCCATGACACAACCACCTGGAATTCTCATCGTGCACCCCAGTGCTACATTTTGCTCAGATTTTGGCAATTAAAAGGAAAAACGTGAATTATTTGCACAAAGCACCATTTCCATATTCTCTGAGGGCAGAGAACACAGAGTCTGGAGTTTGGCAGGTTAGGTTTGAGTTGGAAGGAACCCTCAATGTGTGGCCAAGAGGACTTCTGATGGCCCAGCCGTGAGCACAGGATGGAGGAGAGGTGACACCAGTGACAGTGTGCCAGCACACAGTGTCTCTCTGTCATGGCTGGCCAAGTCCAGGATGTGCCACACTCCCAGTGAGGCGTGGGGAGGTCACCGTGGAGTCACTTTGTGCCAGCATTTCACTTTGTGGGAGCATTTCATATCAACACATCAAACCATGGGAAAGGACTGAATTTTCCACAGGAACACTGCCAAGGGGTGTCTTCCTCACCTTAACACCAGTGGGACCTCAAACACCAAGCTTTTGGCTGCTTTGTCGCCTTTATTTAGCAAGTGCAGCCTTTTTTACTGATTATTTTGAGGACAGTAGTTTTTTTGGTGATCAGCTTCAGGAATAAATCTGCAGAAGCCAGTGGGATTATTTTTAAGCAGGAATTACCCAAGGAGCAACCCTTGCTGACTAAATCCAACTGCAGAGCCCATCAAGGACAGGCACAGCTTCAAGACCACAAAACCTTCATCAGAGGAAGGATTTAGGCCCAGCAAAACCAAGTCTCCACAGCCTAGTTTGTATGAACAGCACCATTTTTTCCATTAAGTTTTTGCTACGAATCAGAGGGTTTTGCATAATAAATGTGTACTGATGACAGCAAAAAAGTCAATCAGCCAATTTTCTTTCCTAAAAAGCTTGACAGTGTTCCTTTAATCCAAGTTCACAAACAAATCCAGGTCTAACATGCAGTTCTATTGGACCACTACAATCCTAACTGATAAACTTAGTAATAAAAAGAATTAAAAATCAAATTATTGAAGAGTTCCACCCTTCAGCTTAAGTGCAGCTCGCCCGATCCTGGCATCTTTCATTCAAGCAGCGCTGGCAGCACCCTAAGAAGCATCACTCAGGCAGAAACACAAAGGTACCAAAGTGACACAAAAATTCACAGTGACACTTTGCTGCTCTTCACCTTCAAATTAATGAGGATAATCACACAATCACCAAAAGCTGCACTACGAGGGTATCAGGAGCGCAAAAAAAGAAGAGTCCCCAAAGCCAGCAAGAAAAAATGCTGATTATCCTTCCAGAAGCATGTGCTTGGCATGGAGGAGACAACCAAAAGGATGATGTGGAAAGGAAGCAGAGCAAAATTTCACAGAGCTGCTTAGACATAAGCCAGGGATTTTTCTAGAAAAACCCTGTTGGGTATTGCAAGCGTAAAAGCACGAGAGATCCAGTTGGGGCTCAGACAAAGAATGCAAAGAGCCTTTAATTAAAAGAATCAAGTTTTGGATATTTCCCTGCTCCCTCACTTTACTTGCCTGATGGATGGGGAAAGGACCTCAGAAACCAAGAATGGGAAGCACGTCTGGAAAAAATATCTGTACAAATATTAAGTGTGTGCATGTGGATGACTGTATGAGAGAGGCTTTTCTTACTCTACCATCATTTTGTCAGCAGCTCCACATCTGTGGGCAGGCAGATGCTCAAATCAGGCTAATTAAAGACATCCATGTTTGATAAAAACCAAAATAAACCTCAAACATGTACTGCCTTTGGTTCTTTGCTTCTATCTATCAAGGTGGTAGAATTTTAATGATACTTTGATAACTCACAAATATCTTCTGCCATAGAGGCAAAGCATCAATTGGGGGCTTTTCTGCATTATTTTGGAGAAGGGAAGGGAATTCCAGCACCTGGCAGTGGATGCATCATGTTACACCAGCCCGTCACACTATCCTGACAGTGGCTGAGCCCTCTGCCCATGTCTACCTCTTCCACAGCCACCTGCTTTGGTGACAGGATTTTGGAGGAGGACAACAGAACAGGGGATGGGTGCAAGGTCATATCAGCAAAAACACAATTAAACCCTGCTGCTGATCTCACCTTGCTAAATGTGACCTGGGCAAAGCCAGAATCCCAGAACGGTTTTGAGTTGGAAGGGACCTTAAAAATCATCCAGTCCCACCCCCTGCCACGGGCAGGGACACCTTACACTGCAGGCTGCTCCAAGGCCTGTCCAGCCTGGATGGTCATGCTTGCACATGGTGGGAGCTCTCCAAAGAGGGCAAGGACAGTGATCCCAGCTCTGCCACTGCTTGTAGGTTAAGTTTTTCCCACAGATAAGGTGTACCTCAGTACGGAATTTAGATTTAGGTAATCACCTCCCAGTAGTGTTGCTTGTATAATGGAGACTTTCTCATTACTTTTTCCCAATTTGATGCACATAAAAATTTAGGGTATAAATGATCTGAGGATTGTTGGTAAGTTTAAGACAAGCCTTATCCAGCTTTCTGAGGGGTTTGTTTTTTCTTTGACTCAAAACCCAGAGGGAACAAAGCACAATGCCGTTTGAATACAGGCTAAAGGACATGGACAGATAATGGAGCAGCACCATGACAAGGTTTAGAAATTCAGCCATCACCATGTATTAGTTAATTTTGGTATGGAAAGAGAAGGTGATACAAGAATTGACTCAGAATTGTCTCAAGACCTCCTGGTCTCATCCAGTTACATACATATATCTCTATATATATCTATATCTATAACCATAGCTATATATTGGTACAGATATATATAGAAAGAGAGATATAAGCAAGTTACTGCTACAAACTCTGGACTGAAAAGCAGGAGTGAGGAGACAAGCACAGCAGTGTGCAGGACCAGTTGCCAGAGACACAGAAAGCGAAGCAGGGCTTGAAATCAGCTCTTACTTCCTGAGATTGAATAATTTTTTTAATATTCTGGATTACCTCATTTGAGTTCAGCCTGGGGTTCAGCATGCAAGATGAAAATGCAAAGATGGATTTTGGAAGCCAGCTCTTTGGAGTGGCCTTTCTTCCAAAGCCAAACATCTTTGCCATCTCCCTCTTTGGTTACTCTGTCCAAAAATGCTGCCTTGATGTGCCAGACAGACCCAGGCTCATGAGGATCAGCTCTTCTCTTACACCACATTCAGGAGGTGTCAGAGGAAGAACCTCAAGACCTGAAAACGGATTTTTTGCCTGCTGCTCTTCTTGGGATTTGCTCCCAAGAAAATTATTCTTTCTGCTTGAACAGCTGCCTCCCTATGCTCCTTGTCCCAGGCTCCCTCACTCTCCACTACGCAAACCTCACTGATTACAAAGTAATTCATGGTGCAGCTCTGCCTTTAATTTTAACCCAGCTGACATTTTCCCTGCTGAGGCTCTAATTCCATCACGGATTTCAAGCCCTCTTGTGCCCAGAAATGAACAGTAATAGCTTGTACCCATCTTTCTGAAATTGCTTTATGCTGAGAAATGGTCTAAAAGCACAGCCAGGTCTTGCCTGCCACAGCATGATGATGCACCATCACTTTCCTTTAATTTAATGCCCCTGTAATCCGTGGTTCTGGATGACTGCAAAGCCATGAATTTTGCTAGACAAGAGACATGCTCTCCTGCAACTGAAAGGGTGAACAGTTTGGCAAATCGTAGGAAGATTTATTGCCTTTTTTTGTTTCCAGATGTAACTAACAGTTCAAGAATTATTAAAAAAATAATTTGCCTTTTTTGCTGGATAATTTGTATACCTCTGTTTGAATCACTTGTGTTTTTCTATCCATGCATCCTACAAAAAGGAAAAATTAAAGCAGCAGTAAAATGAAAATATTTCCTTATGATACGTTAAAATCCAAATGTGCCTTTAAATGTGACTTCTGCAAAAAATCTACCTGCCATTTAAACAAATTTTCTAATAGATTCAAAACTCCTAATAAGTCAGGCTACTTAAAACAGGGTAATAACACATTAGACCCAAATTACTGCTGAAAAACAGGCTCCAGGACCAGGTGCTGGGCACACGTACCAGTTTTCTTCTCCACGTATCGTTTTCCTGCCTCCCTAAAGGCCACCATGGCCCTGAAAAAGGCCCTCAGGACAGCCCAGCGGAAAACAGCCACGGGATCAATCCCAATCATCCCACAGACAAAGGCGTTCTTGCTGCTCCGCAGGAGAGCCACGATGTCCGGGCGCATGTGATCCGTGTTCTTCTCCCGGAAATCCTAGGGAAGGAGAAGGAGAAGGAAAGAGGAAAATAAACAATATCCACATAATACTCCAGGTAGGATCTTCCAAGCTATCTCTGGGCCAGTTATTGAATCCTGTTTCTTTTTTCTCTCCTGCTCCCATACTGGATACCTCTTTATGATCATCATCTCTTATGATGTGTATCATGTGTATGACACTTGTGATGCTTATCATGTGTATTTATTGCATCAGAAACATGATGAGAGATTTGCAGCTGCAAATCCCGAGGCTATTTCTCACACAGGGTCATCCTGCCACCAGAATTCCTTCTGCTAATAACTGGCATGAATAGAAATGGGGTCAACTTTGGAATAATTCACATGGGATTCCAGAAAGCACATGTAGCAGTGGGATGTGGAGACGTAAGCACACATAAACTGTATTAAAAGTGGCTAATGATGAGGAAAACACTGGGTTTTCTACACAAACCAAGTCCAGAAAGGCCACCAGACACCCAATTTCAACGTGTTGTTGGGGTGTAGCACTAAACTCACTGTGCTTCCCTAAATTTTTCCTGAAATCCCCACGTGAAGGAGAACAGGAAGACCCTGTCCCTACTACCTTTTCATTTCCCCAAACACTTCTCTCCTGACCCTCCTTCCCATCTTCTTAGGCCAAGTCCTCTCCAAAACATCTCTGTGGAGCCTCTGGGGATTTCCTTCCCAATCCCAGATTTAGATGAAAGCAACTGCTGGAGAACAGCTGGGTGACAGACCTTGACTCCGTACTTCACTTTGCCCGCGTAGTGTTTGATGATGAAAGCTGGCTCCATCACTGCTGGGAATTCAATGTAGGAGTTCCCTTCGTGCTGACGCTTGAATTTGTCCAGCAGTGTCTGATTTGTGGCTTGAGGAAAACTGAGTGGAGAGAATTGAAAGGAAAAAGCTGCAACCCTAACAGGAAAACTTTTCCACTTCTTTCATGTCCACAAAAGGGAAAACAGAGACATTCTGAGCTTCCACTTCTGTGTCTGCTTCAGTAGAGAAAGCCAACCCTCCATCCTCAAACTTCATGGAAATCTGCAGCATGGGGATGTATTTCACAACTTTACCCAATTTAAGTTGTTTGATCCCAGTACAATATCACTGGGAGAGCATCACTGCTGGTCCCTTGTCAATGAGACAAGAAGTGGGGGAGAAACCTGAAAGGCAAATGGTGGGAAAAGACCTCGTGCCCCTGGCCACGTGGATCTAAGGTGACCTCAGCAAAAACCACCTGCCCTTTCCCTGCCTTTCACATGGAGGAAACTGGCACGAGCATGCAACGGGAGAACAGCCCCAGAAGCCACACGTTCCCCCAAGAACTTCTCCCGAGACAGATGGATGTGACCAAGGATGCAAATCTGAGCTAAGTCCCTGATGCCCATGAAGCCCTGTGGAAATGCAGCCCCTATGGACAAGTGCCCTCACTTCAGTCTGGTTCAATTTCTACCAGTAAATCGATTAATCCACCTTATATCTCAATAACAGCACCTACACTTCCGGCTTTAACGCACGCACTTGGGTTCAGCACCTTCACATTGTCAAGAGACAAGAAAAGAAATTAGGAGAGAAGCAAAGGAAACCTTTTCCCTTCCCTTCAATGGAAGAAATACTGGAAGGGAATTTTAATTATTATTTTTAAGGCTTTTTGCTCAGTTGGCTGATTCTCCACTCTGTGTGTTGCCATCTCAAAAACAACACTAGAAACACCAATCAGCCCAGCAAGCTATTAGCACCTTTCTGGGAAGTTGGTTTTTTTCAGAAAACTGAAGGATAAACACATTTTAACTGAAAAACAAATCTCATTTCCAAAGCCAGCATTTTCCTACTCACTTGCTTTCCTCATCCAGCAGATGGAGCAGCCCTGTTGGCTTCTTGCTGATCAGGTTGATGCAGCTGGAGTTGTCTATGTAGTCAATGTTGTGCCAGCTAATTCCTTCTGCTCTATATTCCTCCTAAAAAAAAAAAAAAATCCCACAGATGACATAATGATGATTTGGTGCAAGCAAAAATAAAAGACAAAATCAAAAGGGTTTTGTGGAAACTGATACACTGTTCACCAAAACAGACATCTCTCCTGTAAATATTCCATCAATGTGATTCCAAAGAAAAGGATAAAGAACCTCTGGAACAACCTGAAACAAAGCAAACCACAGAGCATTTCCCAATTTCAGATGCACCAGACATTTGTTCGGACTCAGGGTGGCTGTGTGGGAGTCCAAGCCTGCCAAGGATGTCCAGTGTGTGTGTGTGGACTCCCCCTTTCCTTTTCCTGGATTGCTTCTAAATCACAGCACTTTGGGCTGGAAGAGCTCTTCTTGTTCCACCCCCTGCCATGGGCAGCAACAACTTCTACTAGCTCAGGTTGCTCCAAGCCTCATCCAGCCTGGCCTTCAACACTTCCAGGGATGGGACAGCCACAGCTGCTCTGGATAACCTGTGCCAGGATCTCAACACCCTCACAGGGATCAATTTCTTCCCAATATCCCATCTAACCCTGCCCTCTATCAGTGGGAAGCCATTCCTTCGTGTCCTGTCCCTCCATCCCTTGTCCCCAGTCCCTCTCCAGCTCTCCTGGAGCCCCTTCAGGCACTGGAAGGGGTGCTGAGGTCTCACTGGAGCTTCTCTTGTCCAGATGAGCACCCCCAGCTCTCCCAGTCTGGCTCCAGAGCAGAGGGTTTCCAGCCCTCAGAGCATCTCCATGGCTTCC
>VYZP01024320.1:0-21659 GCA_013400635.1 Hypocryptadius cinnamomeus
ATATAGATATATATATATAGATATATATATGTAAGGTCTCAATTCTGTGTAAGGCAATGGAAAAAATTACCAGACACTCAGAAAATAGAAAATTGAATAGTACATAATTGGTTGAAAATTGGTAGATTATGATCAACAATTAGCAACAACAACAACAATAATAATACTGTTTTATTGAAAATAGGTTCCATAAAGCAAACCTGGTTTAATGTTTGGAGATGCTTACAGGTGGCTTGATAAGAATAATTCTGCTACTATGTTATGCATTAAAGTATTCTTTATTTCAGCACACCATTTTGATTAAAAATATGTACTTTAGAGCATCATCAACACACACACACTCTGTGCTAAACTGCCAGATGATTAACTGACAGCTGTGAAAAAGAAAATTTATCAATAGAGAATCATCAGTGAATATGAAAAGGTTAGAAAACAGTTTTGTGCTCATCTACATTTTAAACAGGGAACTGGAAGGAAATATAAAGTCATTACTGGTGAAATGTGCAAATGACACAATATTCGTCCTTCCTTTAGCTGATTGAAGGATAAATATTACCAATACCCAAGCAGCCGTACAAAGGCATGTGGGTTTCTTGGTAAAGTGGTCTCTGCCATCCATGATTTTTAGGTTTGGTTTTTTTTCCATTATTTTTGTTTTGCTGTGTTTGGTTCTTTAAATGCAATCATATCCAGACACAGGACACTGGAAACTGAAGACTTTGAAAAGGTTAAGTGTAAACAATGATTTTAAGAGAGGCACTGATAGAAGAGAAGGTTGTGTGATGCTAGGCTGCATAAAAAGGGAAGAAGTAGGAAAAAGTGAAGAAAATATTCCATTTCAGTGTTCAGCATTCATAGGACTGAGACTAGAATACAATTGTGGCATCTGCATGAATAAAAATAAAGAGTTTATTAAAAAAAATGAGCTGGGTGCAGAAAAGAGCCATGGAAGTGATTTCAGGTCCAGAGAAACTGCTTCACAGAGAGAGACTTAAAGAGCTCAATCTGTTCAGCCTATTAAAATGAAGACTGAGAGGTGACTGCAGTACAGCGTATCAGTACCTTCACAGGGGAAGAACGCTGGGTATTAATGGGCTCTTTAATCTAGTGGGGAAAGGCACATCAAGAACTAATGGCTGAGAGCTGAAGCCAGACAAATTCAAATTAGAAATTAGGCACAACGGAGGAGATGATTAACCAGAGTCACAAACTACTGAGAGAAACAGTGTTTTCTCCATTTCTTGATATCTTCAAAATCAGAAAAGACAGTTTTGTTTGTTTTTTTATTCCAGATCTGTTTTGGCTGAAGTTTTATTTCTTACTAAAAAGAGCTCAGCCCAGGTTTGTGCAGCTTGGCATGATACAGGTCGGTGGCAGGGGTCTGTTGATGTGCACTGAGATGACAAAAAGCTAAGTGAATGTAGTTAGCACAGGGATGAGGCTGAGCTAACTAATCTGGCCCATATATTAAAACTCCAGCCTCAAGAGTCTTTCATGCTTTCCAGCTGGAACAAGGAAATGCAGCTTGCTTTTTCTTTATGTGAAGAACCCAATAGAAATATTCTTTCTTGTAAATGAGGATATGTTTTATATCCCTAAAGAGATGCAATAGTAACATAACTTTGTCCAGGTACAACATCAGAACTTTAGTTTCAGAGTTTATATTTTGCAAAGTTGTCTTCCAATTTTAAGGATCAATATTCTACTTTAAAGATATATACATGTGAATAACATTAAGTAATTGAGATCTAGATATCCTTTCTGAATCCTTTTGTCTGCTTTGGGTGTTTTGTGGGTTTTTTGTTTCTTTGGTTTTTAATGAAATACAGAGAAAAAATCGGAAACAATACACAAAGGAACTAGAAAATTAAACTCAAACAGATTAATAAAATGTGAGCTGTGCTGCTAGAGTTTTGAATTTGTTAGCCACAACATCTCAAATAAAAGGACTGGTGCCATTTTCTCAACCAGTTATTCCAAGAAACCTATGTACCATGCACAAGTGTGGCATGAGTTTTAATATGCTGCTAGACACTTGCTACTTTTCTCATTACAAGCAGACAAACAGATATTAGGGATGATGATTATACAGACTATGTATCCTTCTATTATTTCCAGATGGCTCTGCTTTGTTGTGATTTTAATGCCACTGCAAAACATATTTATTAAGAATATGTGTTCTTTCTTTCTTTTTTTTTCATTTCTTTTTCTTTTCTCTTTTTATTTTCTTTTTCTTGTTTTGTTTGCTGATAACTCCCGAGTACAGTGCAGTGCTGGGGAAGAATAATGCAGTGGACTCCATGCCCCAGTACACTCTGGTGAAGCAGCTCTGTGTAGAAGGATCTGGGGGTCCTGGGGGACAAGAACGTGCCCCCCTGCCCCTGAGCCAGCAATGTTCCCTGCTAGAAGGACAATGGTGCCCTGGGTTGCATTAGGAAGAGCATTGCCAGCAAGTCAGGGAGGTGATCCTGACCCTCCTGTGTCATGTGGAGCACTGTGTCCAGCTCTTGGCTCCTCAGGACATGGGAGACATGGAGCTCTCAGAGCAATTCCAGTGGAGAGCTTACAAGGAGGATTAGGGACTGCAGCATCTCTGTCACAAGGAAAGGCTGAGGGAGCTGGAGCTGTCCAGCCTTAGGAAGAGACAAGTGAGAGGGAACCCCATCCATGTCTGCCAGGGTCTGCAGGGAGGGGACGAAGAATGGAGCAGGCTCTGCTCAGTGGGGCCCAGCAATGGGACAAGACGCAATGGGCGGGAACAGACGCCCACAAAGTTCCACCCTAACATGAGGATGAACTTCTTCACTGTGCAGTGACTGAGCACTGGGACAAACTGCCCAGAGAGGGTGAGGAGTCTCCCACACTGGAGATATCCCATTCTGGATGCAATCCTGTGCCATGTGCTCTGGAATCACCCACTGTGGTCCCTCCAACCTAACCCACTCTATGATTCTGTGATTAAGCACAAGTCCCTTCTTACTACCCTGATTTAATATTTTCAGAGTGGTCACTATACTGAGGCTTCCAGCAGATCTCATTCTTTTTTTCCAAAGCAAAACATAAAGAGTAGAAATTAAAAAAAAAAAAAAGTTGTCAACTTTGCATTCATTTCTTTGTACACATTTAAAGAAGGACTACATTCCTGTTCAAAAATAGCTTAAAAATTCATTCAGTGTCTATGAGATTTAGTCTAGCTGTTTAATTACCTTTTTTTTATAAGTGTTCAATATTAACGGTTGCCATTTCAATTAAAGGTAGTATTTATTACATTTCAAATTTTTAATTTGAAGACACGACAAGTGTTATTAAGTGCAGCCTCTTCTTTGCCTTCTCACTACAACAGGATTCTGATTTCAGAATGGCCTATAAGATAAATAATGCATTTTCCCCATTTTTTTTCCAGAATTCCTGGTAAGTCATTTGAAACAATTGATGTCAAGGTTATAAAGAAACACTAAATATCAGATCCTGACAGGAATATGGTTATAGCTGCAGTCCCCAGTTAGGCCTCAGTCTCCTCTGAGTTATACCCAGACCAAGCACACACAACACAATGGTGACACCAAAGACTTTACAGCTGAGGTAGAATTGGCCAGCAACTTCTACAGGAACAAATCTTTGATTTAAGAGTGTATGGATCAGGATTTCAATAAGAATTTACAATTACCAGCTTTACTTTTGTGAAAAGCCTTTGAGGCATGTGGAGAATACATTTTCAAAAGAATGAAGCTTAGACTGAAGAGAAGAAAAACACGTAAAAGGTGATAGATGTTACCAACATTTTTTTATATTTGGTTTTGTGTAAATGTCTCCTGGTTTTCAGTAACACTAGAAAATATTTGCATCAGTTCTCCTTGTTTCTAGCCTGTTTCACTTTATATGTACTCAAGTATATGTGTACTCAACTTATCAAAGATTTAGGAAAACTCAATATATTCCTGAAAAATGAACTGGCTTAAGCCTGAGAACTTCTGTCTGAGATTACAAGTCATGAACTAACCTGATGTAAAACCCTCTGAAATGACCCAAAGAGAAACCAATGAAACCTTAAAAAGTTCAGTAAAAATTTGTCTAGAATTCTCTATTTTACATGTTTTCCAATCAAATAAGAGAAAGTTTTAACAGTAGTATACTATCATTTAATTTTATTTTATTTCATTGCATTTTGACACATGATTTACTGTATAGAGCACAAAAGCATCAAAGAACAGTCTATACAGGGGAATTTGGAATTTCTTCTATTAATCTTAAATTTTATATTGAAAATATTAGAAAATATTAAAGAAATTATAAATAACATATCCCCTGGAAGTGCAACTTGATCAGTCCAGGCTGGACAGTGGGAAAATATCTGCTGTCTGAGCAGCCCTGGAGATAATCACACAGAAATTGAAGGAGTTTCTATCCCTGGATACTTTCAAGACCAGGAAGGTAAAAACGTGCCTGGCTTAACACAATACTCTCTTACTTTAAATTGGCAGCTGGACTATAAGCTTCAAAAGATGTCTCCCAACCAATATATTCTATAAGCAGCTAAGTAATTGCAACATTTATTGGATCACTTCTTCTTTTAAACTAAATTTGTTAGTCAAGGACTAATAAGTGATATGAAATAAGTCATAAGAACACCATCATTTGTGTGCTAAATATTCTAAGTCCTCTTAATTCAGAATTTCACATCTTATGTTGGTCTCTAGAAAGCAAAAAATTATTTTAATGAACAGTCACTAAATAGTCTTGATTTAGAAGGAATTTCTAAGACACATAAAAAAATCTCTTACAGGATCATAGAGCCATTTAAGTTGGAAACAACTTTTAAGATCATCAAGTCCAACAGCAGACCCAATACTGCCAAGCTTTCATGCCCCTAAGCCCCAAAATTGGATGGTGACTCAACCCTGGACACACTGTTCCCATGCTTGTCAACCTTTTTGATGAAGAATTATTTCCCTAACATCCAATCTAAACCTCCCCTGACTCAACTTGTGGATATTTCCTCTTGTCCTATTAGTTGTTACATTTAAATGTGTTTGTTTTATTTTATTCTCTCTTTATAAAAAGCAAAAAAAAAGTCATCTGAATAAAAATAAAGTTTTAGTGTCAATTTTAGATTTTGTTATGGTACCACATTTTGGCATATTTTAAAATGAAACATTATAGCTTTCAATTTCCAAAATATCATTTCTGTTATTCCCTTGAAAGATTAATCTTCTCCTTCTTGCTGTATCTTCAAATAAAAGAAAAGTTCAACTTTTTAATTTGAATGTTTTCTTCAGCGATCCATTTGTGGTACTTTTCATTCTGTGTATTCATATTTGAGAGAAAAAAATTAAAATAATGAAAACAGTTTTATATTGATGTGTTTTCCTTCTTTCCAACTCTGTAGTTTTCTATTTCAACATTAAAATGCAAAGTCAAAAAAAACCAGTATTGTAACATTTTTACCAATCTTACTGCATTAATCAAAACCAAAAATTATTATCCTAAATATTTTTTTAAAAAGTTTCTTTACCAAGTCGGTTTGGAATGCAACCCTAGAGCTTCTATATTCACCTTTAAAAAAAATAAAGATGGTACTTTTCTACCACAGTATTTCACAATTTATATATTTAGAATGCTTAATACTATATAGAGTTATTTCTAATTTACAGCAGTATGACTCTCCTAAATACAGTGCTTTTTATTGTGATTTACACCAGTGTTGCTGAGTTCTGAATCACAGCCATGTCCGTATTTATGGTTTTCACAATCCCTTTGGTTGTATGTAATTTTTACAGTAGAATAAAAATAGCAGACCCCTACTTAAAGGACTTTATCATCATAGATCCTTAATTACAGCTATGTTAAAATAACCTCTATAGTGGCCCACGAACCAAACCAACAATAAATAAAAGGGACTGTAAAGTGAGTAGCTTCTTCCAAAGGGAAATGTCAGCCTGCGCAAGGAAATGTCACCAGTGCAATAACATTTCCCGCTGCAGCAGCAGTGGGAGCAGAGCAGGCAGAGGAGCTGGTGCTTTCTGGAGTGGTGAGAGGCTGGGGACACCCAAGCCAAAGCAGGAGGAGCTGCCAGGTGGGTGGCCAAAGCTGCCCATGGACGGAGGGGACTGTCAGGCTGAGCCAAACTGCAGGTTCTGGGCTGGAGCTCTGGAGTGAGGCTGAGGCATTAATTTGATATCTATGCCCTGTTTGAGTAATATTTATTTTAATTCGGACACGATACAGTCCTCCCTGGAAGCAGAAGAGCTTTCCTTCCATCAGATCTGTTCCTGTTTCTGCAACATCTCACAGGGAAGTGTCAATCAAAAGAGAGTGGACACAGGCAGAAGTTCAGCAGCCTCTCTCTTCGGGGTGGGGTGCTCACATATGATAGGATGAGAACACTGTGGCAGAATGCAGCTGTCCTACGAGAAGCCTTGTACACAATATATGGAGGAAGTTACCTCATTTTCCTACAGGCAGCAAGTCTATCTGCAGTATTTACTTCCTTTCTAAATCCCTACTCCCATCTCCAGTAAACTTTAAACTGGAGTTTAAACTTTAAACTGCAGTTTTGATTTTGTTCTGGATCCAGTTTGGTTTTGCCCGGTCTCCCATCACACGGGTGCACACACAGCTCTTTAATCCTGGGTTTGAAGAACCACACTTTGGGCCAGATAGCTAACCCCTTTTGCCTGTCATGCATCCATCTATTGGGATTGCTAATCCCTAGTTATTTTTGTTGCAGGAAGAGGTCTTCTTGCTTCCTTTGTTGAATCTGAAAGATCATGCCTAACATAGTATCTGGCTTTAATGAACTCAGTGATTACCTCTGTTCTGAGAGCAGATGTAAGAGCTCTTGGTGCAGTAATGCCAGTGAACAAAACACTCAAACCAAAAGGAAAAAGGGAATCTGCTGATTCCAAGCAATCATTAAGCTTAGTACTTACAAAAAGCAGTAAAAAGGTAGGTTAAATTTAGTTAACCAACTATAACATGGACTGAAACATGCTCAGCCACAACCCTAGGAAAGACAGTTTAGCTAATATGAAGAAGTAGGACTTATATAGAGATTTCTAGCCTGAAGATGGGAGTTTGCATAGTGATAAATAAACTGTAATGCATTGTACACTACATATAAATGAGAAATAACGTCTGGTCAATAGTAAAGGCATACGATTTCCTCTGCATATGGCTTTAGCAGTAAGCATGAATGGTTTGCTGGGAATTTCTTTCCCTTCACTAGCTGAACTTTTTCTAAGGTGCAATGAGAATCAGACCCGTTGCTTAGGGGGAAATCAAAGGGGAAATCAAACCCAGCAAATGCCTCTGGCTCTACCCCTCCAGTCTGTGCCACATCACATAACTAAAAGATCCAACCTTACATTTCAGAAGAACTAACCTTTTGAAGTTGCTCAGAGATGATATCTGCTCTCAATGTCCTTTAACCAGCTTTAACTGCCAGATTCCTCACATGGAGAAAACTGCTTCATTTTCCCAGGTGAAGTGAAACTTTTTTTCTTCCTCCTCCTCCTCCTTCTGCCCCCAGTTCCTTTGCATCTTTTCAATTTATGAAATGCTTTGGGATCATTCTGGGAGAAAAGCTCCATGCAGTATAACCACATTAGCTTGTAAAGCAAACAGAAAAAAATGGCCTGTTGGTCATAAACAAGCTGTCTGCAAATTTGTCATATGCTATCTCTGCACTGGATCTTATTCAGGACTGCAAGATGTGGTGGTTTGTTTTATACTGATGGGTACTGTTGCCAAGGATTCCATCCCAATATAGATGTTTGTAATACACATCGTGTGTCAGTCTCTTCAGTCAGTTGTTGGTAATAGAGTTTGAAAGGCATATAGTGACAGTATAAATGCATATGGTATATCTGAATATTTTGTTAGAAGGATGATGGGTCCTGGCTGCTTAGGATGCTACATGGACTCCTGTGCAACCTGCATTTTTACCAGCTCTGTCTCCCAAACTGGAAACAAAGACAAGCCATGCTGGTTTCTCTTTAGTGTCAGCAGAGTGAAATCTGGAGGGCAATTGATCTGACCTGACTTTGACCTTTATCTTGGAATGAGGTGAGCTTCTTCCTGTACTTCTTTCCACTGACTATGAAAACAAGACCCCACACAATGAGCTTAACAACTGGAGCTCTATGCAATTTCTTAAACTTAGGCCCTGCCTACTCTGATCAACCTCTATTTTCTGGTGCAGCATCCTTTTGATAATATGTGGTATCTGCCCTCCCTTTTAGCTTCTCTGACTGGAGCACTTTCAGAGGTTGCCACTTTTTACATGAGCAGCTGCAAGACCCAGGCTAAGCTCAGTGTGGGGGGGCCTTTTCAGTAGACCACAAGCAGGTGGTAGGACACCACATCTAGCTGCCAGTGGCAGGTGGTCCCTGACATCTCCCTAAAGTCCTGCTCCACGTAGGCCAGCTCTGTGTTGGTGTCTCCAAAATGCAAGGACACTTCAAGTGTCAGACTTCTATTTTCAGGAAACTGACTCAAGCCACTATATATCTAAATTTAGGTGTTTGTATATGAGCTAGGTGTCTAAGCTTGGAGAGCTATTGGTTGACCAGATATAGACATTTGCTTCATCTCTTTCTAAACCACTAATTGTATTGACTAGACCTCTACTCTCTTTAATGGGTACCTGGCCATTTATCTTGCATGCGGACATCTAAAATTAGATGTCTTAATCCATGAGCCTAATCACACCACTAACTTTTAGATTCCTAATTAAGATAAATTAATGGAAAACTGCAAGACCTTTGCACCATTTTCGAGCTTTCTTTGAGCTTTCATCTGCCCTTAGATGGAAAGAGCAGATGACCACACTGCTTTCTCCTTCGATGAATTGCAAGAACTGGGGAAAAAAAAATACTAAGAAAATCAGAAACTGGGCTTCTGAAGAAAAAAACCAGCAGTTTCATGTACACAGAGATTTTCTTCTTCATTCTGAATAGCCATTAAATACCAATCAAAACTTCAAAAGATGAATTGCTCTGTCATCAAGCTAAGTGTGCCAGGGAAGATTTTAGCTGGATATCAGGAGAAGGTTGTTCTCACAAAGGGTGCTTGGGCACTGGAACATGCTCCCCAGGGCAGTGGTCATAGCACCGAGCCTGACAGAGTTCAAGAAGCCTTTGGACAATGGTCTCAGGCACAGTCTGGGATTCTTTGGTCTATCCCGTGCAGGGCCAGGAATCAGATTCCATGATCCTTGTGGGTCCCTTCCAACTCAGAATATTCCCTGGTTTGGTGACTCTGTTAAGAGATAGCTGCAGAAGTGGGGAGGGCAGATTTTCTCCATCTGGCTAGCAGTACTGGCCAGACTTGACTGAGGATTTGGGTAACCTTACTAGCAGAGCTTCATGCCAATATTTAAAATCCTTGTTAAACTTGAACACAAGGATCTGAATCAGATCTGCTCTGGCTGCTCTTCCATGCGGGGTGAGTAAAGTAACATTCAGCTCCATGCAGTTGCATGTGTGGACTTTACCTTGTTGAAAGTGTTTACTCAAGCTTTGGCATTTTGGAGAGTTTTGGTTTTGTTGGGTTTTGAGGTTAATATTTGCAGTTATTGTTGTTGGGGGATTTGTTTTCGTTTGTAGTTGAGTGGTTTTGTTTGCTTTTGTTTTTTATGAAATACCAGGAGACATTTTTTTTTTCTTGTTAAATAGAGGAGATACAAAGTTTTGACTACCAGCTTCAGATAAGTCTGGTGAAGTTGAAACACTGTAGCCATGATATCAACACTAAAAATTTTCTGAAAGCAGAACATTGACAGGGACAGGATAGGACAGAAGTGTCAAAAAATATTCAAGACTTGCACAAGAACTGAAAGTGCTCATTCTTACCTAATTAGAGGTTATTTGTGCCTCCCTATAGAAAATGTCCTCTGAAAACTGGTTGTGTCAAGACCAAACAGTGTTTTTTTATGTAAGTTGTTTTTTGGTTTTTTTGTTTGTTTGTTTGTTTGTTTGTTTTTTCCTCAGAAATGGCATCATAGCATTCATGGGATTTCATTTCTTTAAAGTGGCATGTATTTTCCATTTCAACAGCTATGGAAGGTAATGAGTACATTTGTTTCAATTTTACATGAAAGAAAGTGAGACAAAGAAGGCCAAACCAGAAAGGTATTTAACCTCCTACTTCCTTTTGAAATCATCATATAGCAATATCTTTGCAGATGTAGCTATAAACTTTAAAAGCAATATTCAGAGTACTCACTTTCACATCATAATGGCCAAAAATCAATTTCATTGATTCTGTGCTGGCTGTTGAGCAGGGAGAGCTCCTGGTTCTCATGTCAGAAGCTCTGTGGGAACTGTTCAAGAGTCACCTACAACCTGTAGATGTTTTTAAGGATACACCTTCATTGTAAAAATGGCTCCCTCCTTGCACTGGGACCGAGTTCCTGATTAATTGAATTATTTGGGTTGTAAAGACCACCTTGTTCCAACCCCTGCCAAGGGCAGGGACACCTTCCACTAGACCAGGTTACTCAAGACCCCATCCAACCTGGCCTTGAACACTTCCAGGGTCTTCCACAGCTTCTCTGGGCAAGCTGTGCCAGGGCTCACCACCCTTACAGTAAAGAATTTCTTGCTAATATCTAAATTAAACCTGCCTTCATCACACTGCCTATACAATTGTTTGGTACTACAAGGAAAGAGATTAAAGGTCTCTCCAATACACCAAAAAATGTTACTGAGAGGATGAGACATTCACAGCTCCAGTTCCTAAAAGCAGAATGATGATGAACCCTCTGCATTTCATTCCAGTTATTCACTTAATGGCCACTGCCATATCTCCACAGAAAATATAGGCACAAATCAGTCTGCAGCAATCACCTGAGGGCCTGATATTGCCAGACTTTTGGGGGGCTGTTTTTGTTTTATCTTGTTATGGGCCAATAATTTTTTTCAAGTTTTGCCTTGCATAACAGAGTGGTGGGAGGCATTTCCTGTTTAGAAATTTTTTGAGGCAGTCCACGTATGTGATGGGCCTGACTGCACTCTAATGCCTCAGGCCAGGCAACTCATGATTGTCCTGCTCTTTCTGAGGTCAGGCATCATGGAAACCTGCAGTGAGATTTGTGAGGCTCCAAGGTTAGACAATCCCTTGAAAACAGCTTCCTGGAATTTAAGGTTTTAAGTTCATTCAAAGCCCCATTTGGACACTGAAATAAACACTCTGGACCACATCTCAAGTGCTTTGTTCAAGGTCATCTGAGAGGAGTTCAATGGATCTTGGAAATGAGCCCAGATCTCTGCTTAACTCCAGCCATAGATCCATCCATTTTCATTCCATAGCAGCATAATAAGGATTTGGAAAACTACTCTAAAACCTTGAGAACTGAATAGATATCAAAATCCTTCTGTATGTATTTGGAATCATCCCACAGATTTCAATGGAGGAATATATTCTTTCTTATAACAAATTGAATTGCTAAATATGCATTGAAATCTCTCATTACTTGTTAAAGTAACTACAGCTTTCTCATAAATATTGTAGAGATACATGCAGAGGGTTAAAAAGCGACAGCTCAGTGGTCTGGAATTAAATCTGTTGCAGGTATATAATTTAGTGTGACATTAATTGGGTAGTGGGGAAGCATAAATGAGGAACACAATGCGTATACATTGGAATTTTTTGTTAAAGAAGGAACACTGCAAATGCTAACCTCAGCAGAGCAAAATCAGAGAGCAGAGAAGAAGGGGAGAAAATAAAAAAAAAAAAAAAACCAAAAGAAACAATTTCTCCCCTGCAAAAAACCCCCAAAGCAACATACAAAAGAGTATACAACCAAACAATTGTGTCTTGTTTCTTTGGGAAGAAGTTTAAATTAGCTACTAAGGATTAAGATTATCAATTGGAAGAGATCAGTTTAGCTCTGAAAATCTAGGTTTAGCTGATTCTTAGCTCTGAAAATGTAGGTTTAGCTGATTCTAAGTCATTGTAGTTTAGCTCATCTTTGTAACTGTCTACATCCTGGGGCAAGTAGAGGGCAGCTGAGTTTTATGTGCATCAATAGGGACCACCAAGCCTCACACAGCCACTCACTCACACCCACACCAGCAGGACTGGGGAAAGGACTGGAAGAGTAAAAGCTCGAAGATTCATGGGTTGAGAAAAAGACAGTTTGATAGGGAAAGCAAAAAGCCATGCACACTTGCAAAGCAAACCAAGAATTAATTCACTGCTACCCATGGTCAGGCAGGTGTTCGGCGATCTCCAGGCGAGCAGGGCCCCACTACGCTCAACTGTGACTTGGGAAGACAAACTCCAAATTATCCCCTCTCTTCCTCCTTCTTCTCCCCACTTTACATATTAAGCACGATGTCACATGGTCTGGAACATCCCTTTGGTCAGTTGGGGTCACCTGTCCTGGCTGTGTCTCCTGCCAGCCTCCCAAGCACCCCCAGCCCCTCCCCAGCCTGGCAGTGCAAAAAGCAGAAAAGGCCTTGGCTCTGTGCAAGCTCTGCTCAGCAATAACGAAAACATCTCTGTGTTATCAGTCCTGTGTTCAGCACAAACCCAAAACACAGCCCCACACCAGACACAGAAGAAAACTCTCCTTACACCAGCCAAGACCACCACAGCCACTCTCTGTTTTGCCCTCACTGGCTAACCAGTATTTCTTGTAAAAAATATGTGATGCATAGATTAAAGCTGGCAGAATGGATGAGATCTTATGGAAATTGAAGTGTCAAAGAGATCATAGTAACTGGGCAGCACAAGTCACGTGAACACCAAGATTCTCCTCTCAGGAAAACTTGTTTTAGCCACTTACATAGCAAGAATTAAAAAAAAAATAAAATAAAATAAAAAAAAAAAAAATGACTGCACATAGGAAAAAAAAAAGAAAAGCTAGAAAAATCTTCTCAGAATTGCACATCTTTATACAGCTGAATGGATCCCTGCACTGCAAGAAACCAAAAAATACAAAATATGCAATTTGTCACTACAAAAGAGCAGAACATAAAAAGACTATTGCCAGTGCTGTAAATCTCTTCTGCCCTATTTTCATGTGTGTTATTCCTGGCCTAGAACAGGGCTATCTGGACTGTTTGCACTTCTCTCTCTTTACCTCTCACTCTCTTTCTTGACACATTAGACATAGAATGTCCTGGTTTAGGTATTCCATGGTGTGTTCAGGCACTGACCTGGATGATTAAGTCATTTCACCTATCTGCTATTCCTCTGTGTTCTTCCTTGACTGTTATGTTCAGAGTTGGGTTTGTCTTGTGTAAAATAGACACTGCTATGGGACTTTGGTCTCTGCTAGGGATATTAAATGTTTCTACCACACAGACATTAAGTGTGCCTGCAGTTAGGCACAGGTAATCTAACAGAGGAAACTGGGGAAAAAGAATAAATTCAATGCCCTACCATATTAATTTGCACAGTCGCAGTTTTGGAGATTAGTCTTAAATTATTTTGAATTCCAAATCCAATTGGACTTTAATTATGATTATGACCTCTACTTTGTGGCACACAGTTCAGTCTGTACAGCCACAGTCTATGGTAAATTATAATGGTGCTGGAGATGATGTTCCTAGCACAGAGCTTTGCCCTACATCTGTAGACAAAGACATGCATGCACATGCACATTTTGACTTGGAACAACTTCCTAATAATACAGATTTATTCTCCTTTGGTTTTTCTTTTTTGGCTTCCCTTCACTCCACATACAGGGTAGCAAGGACTCAGTGACTTGCTGGAAGAAATCTGTAGAGTATGTTAATTTTTGTGGAACTTAGGCAGCCTCATAAGTCTTAGAGATTAATAAGAATCTGGGAAGTATCTATCTTCTGGTGATGCTTTCATTTGCGCAGTAATAAAGCTCGCCTTTCTTGTTTAATAAAAACAATGAGGAAACAAATGGGTGTGCAGGCATTGGAACTTTTGAGGAATTAATTCAAAAGCACGGAGGAAAGTTTTTTATCATGCTGTAAGCACCAGAAAGGTGAAAATTACTCTTCCCTCAAGCTCTTACCCTCTGTGTGCCTTATCTCCATGTTACACCAAATTTAAGGCAAAACCCTCAGAAGGTGCAAAGTGTCTCTTAGAAAGTATGGATCATTTTCCTGAAAGGTGGTGGGCACATTACAGTGAGACCATCAGCAGCATGGGAGAATTTTGCATAATTCACCTTCTTCCCTTGCCCACTGGAACAATTTCCTGGTAGAACATTCCCTCTCCAATCAAATAATGTTCCTGTGGAAAATTTCAAAGCAGTGAAAATGTTGAGACTTTTCTTTCTTATAATTCTCTCTTGGTTCTGGAGAGATGGCTGTGATTTTGCCTGGCTGTTCCCTTTATCCTCCACCCTAAAAGGGTTTTGTCACTTCAGCTTTCTGTGCAGACAGGCAATTGATGAAAGCAGGAGCCTTGCAGCAGGCAGGGGGCCAGGGGCTGAGCACCCAGCTCCTGCCCGGCTCCCAGTCTCCCTGCAGCTCCAGCTGCCAGAAAGGCACAAACCCAAGTCACTTAGCATCCCCACATCTCCTGCAACTCTGGCTGGCAGAGAGCTGGAGCAGAGTGAGAACTTGCAAAATCAATTTGCTTACCCCTCAAAAAAAGAGCTTTGCAAGTTAGTGCAATTTTGTTTCATTTAGGCAAAAGGATTTAACAAAAAAAGAGAGATGTTTCAAACCTTTGTCTTCCTTTCATACACATTAATGAACTTTTGTTAAAAGTGTCTTTGATGTCTCAAGAACTGCATCTTTGTCAGCTGGGGTTACACACTGAGACACTCCTCTTCCTGTGGCCAAGAGCTGACCAAGTCTCCCTGAGCCGTCAGTTCCCAAGCTCTTTTTCAGGATGAGCACAGCTGCCTACAGGGGTCATATTCTGTACCAGGAATGAAAGGATAGTGCAGCAATTACTTATTCAGTGTTCTGAGTCTCCTTATCTTGCTACTATGGCACTTGGTGGTCTCGGGAAATGGTCCTATTCTTATCTTTCTACAGAAAGATACAGATCCTATTCTTATCTTTCTATCTTAAAGAATACTGGCCAATCCAATACTTGTCCTGCTTCTCAAGCAGGCCATTACTCCACCACTTACAGCCCACATGGATGGAGACATAACATACAGAACTGTGGCTTCATAGGTACAGCATGCAGACATTGTTGCCATTCTGATTCAAGGGTGGATTGGATGTTTGGGCTGCTCTCCTCTCAGCTCCCCATCCCCGAAGTTAATTTTGTCTAAGTGGCAGTAAAGTTTCCTGTTTATCTCACTTTGACTACCTGAGAAATAAAATTAATTGGATATTATTCTTCCCTGCAACAGTTTTATCCAGCCTTAATGTATAAACCTACAAAAATTATTTGATGGGCAGGCCTGTCCTGTGAGTTGCCGAGATTTGTTTTGTTTTGCAGCTGGACCCTTTGTTAACTGCAGTCTTTTATCTTCCATATAATTCATGTGGTGGCACCTACAAGGGCGATCCAGCTCTGCCTGGGTGGAAAACATGCAGAATTTTTTACACTGGTAAGAACACAGTTACAGTCAGGAAGCTTTTGCCTTTGCTTCTGATATGGAGCTGGTATTGTGGCATAGGTCTGGGTCAGGATATTATGTTTGTAATCATATTACAGTGGATCTGTTTGGGCCCTGACTTTAACCTTCACTTAATAAAAATGTGTTCTAGCCACAGGCTATGAGTTCTCATGACTAGCAAAGGTAGGGACCTTTGCAATATGATAAAAACAGGGAGGACATACTGTGAGATACAGCACAGGTTCTGCTCTCCCCCTCCCATCTTCTGGCATTCTGATATGAAATCTTTGTTTTAGAAACAAACACTTTGGAACTTAAATCAGTTTTTGTTTAATCAAGCCCACTTTTTAAATATTCTTAAATAAAATACTACTTAAAAAGGGTAATTTTACATGAAGTGGGAGAGAGATAGTGCAAGAACATACAGTATATCAGACTGAATTAGTTTTTCATGCTACAAGATGTAAACAAATCTATTTAATTAGAACACCTTGTTCTTATTGCATTCAGAGTCATTTTTTATACAGGCAGAAAGGAAAAAAAGGATTTGGCAGCAAATTCCTACAGTACTACAAAAAACGCATCTGAACTGAGCATCTCCCTCAGTAAAATGGATGTTTTCTACTTGTTGTGCGAATCAGTCTCAAAGTCTAACCCCCAACTACAAAGATAATCTCTGGGACAAGTACATACAATCCTAGAGACCAGCTTTGATTTGAAACCCGTCCTTTCTACTTCTCCAGTGGAGACATCAGATGTGTAGTCATGCAGGGGGAAGCTGGTCCTTCAAGTAACTTGTTCAGGTTATGCATACCAAGACCAGACTTCACCCACGGAATTTCCTGCCTCTGCCAAGGCCATGAGATTTCCATGCTTGCTCACCTCTGGGGTAATCTGTCCAATTTTCACCATTATTCCATATGTGCAACACAGAAACAGTAATAACTTTCCTCTCTTTGCAGTCCTTTTCTCTGCTTTATTAGGCAAAATGGAATCTGGAACAGCAACAGAAGGAAGGAGAGAGGCTGTGTGCTCGAGGGCTTTATTAAACTCCATAAAAACTCTAAGAACACCTTTCTCTTTCTTCTCTGGTAGCCGTGCAAGGAGCCCACTTGGCTATACAGGCTCATTAGTCACAACAGAGAGGCAGCACAAGGTCCCACAGTGACAAGCTGCCACCTAAATCTAGGTAATGTGCCGTGCTAAAATGTTGTACACTTGCTTGCAGCAAGATCTCAGTTCCTTGCTAAGGTGATGTTTCCTTTTCTATCTGAATTCCAGGCTTGGATTTACCACCCCTGTGGCCTGTGCTTTTGTTGATACACATTTTAAAACATGTGGCTTCCTGCTACACACTTCCAAAGTCTCAAATGGGCAGTAGAGGCACACAAATGTTATCTGGGAATATTATGCATAATGCCTGACCTCTAGATCCAGTCACCACATGGAGACTCTCAGGCCAACACAGAGGCAGGTTGAGCTATTAACACCATCATGGGTGTTTTTCCTCTCCTCTGTACATGTTAGCCAGGTCTGTTCCACCACATTACTCCTACAAGAAAGATTCCTTGACTGTGTTGTGGTAGAAAGACCTCATGGTGGGATCTGGGGAAAAAACAGCGAGTACTTTCCTGAATAATCTTTCCTGAATAATCTGACTAACTGTCTGAGTAAAGCTGCACAATGCAGTCAAGGATGTCTTCATTGTATGATGCCATCTGTTTTGGTTCCTAGTACAGTAGACAGTCATGTTGCATACTGGTCCAGAAGCCTATGGATGTAGATTAAAGAGAACTTCAGTAATCAGGGGATTTTTATTTTTTTTTATCTTTCTGTGGCTCCTGGAACAAATATCTTTGCATTTGTGGAAGGCTTCCCTGCCCATGGCAGGGAGACTGGAGCTAGATAATATTTAAGGTCCCTTTCAAACCAAAAGGTTGAACCATTCTATTATTTATTTTTTCCCTCACACCTTTCCTTTGACCTGCCCATTTATATGATCAGCTCTTCAGGACAGTCTGTTTTGTTCCATATTGATGTCCAATGGGCCCTCATCTCACCTCAACTGTCCAGAAATGGTAGTAGCCTGTAATCACAACAATCACACTGAAAACAAATGCCAACATCTTTGTATCAAAGTGAGGGCTGTTTTGTATTCCTCTGGCTTTGTCCCCTACATTAATCATGCTTAGAGGCAAAACAGAAAGCTGATCATCTTACCACCGTTAAACACTATCAACAACTTTTAAACAGTTGTCAGTGAACTTAAGTGCTTGTGTAAGTGAGTAATTAATAGTCCTGGCTTAATAAATATCTCAGTTACTGGTACACCACTTATGGGCAAACTGTCATTTATGCCTGGTTTCAAAAGTCTCCATCGGGAGAAGCAACAAAGCAGCACACAATGACACTGCTGTCTGAGCCACCCTCCTCACTCCCACCCAGGAGCCACAGCTCACTTCATCACTCCTCCAGTCTACTCTCTGTAAGCCACCTCCTCTCCTCCCCTATTCCTATTCCACTTGTGGTTCTCCCCTAGTTTCCTCATACCCCTCCCAAAATATTCCATGCACTTCCTTCCCAACACCTGTCCTATTTTCTGTACATCAATAGCAAAAGAGATTTACAGAATCAGTATGATATATTGTCAAGGAACACACCATGCCCATCTGAAGTCCTGGAAGAAATGCTGCGTTCAGTTCTGTGTTCTTTTTACAAGGAGCTTCTGGAGAGGGTCCAGCAGAGGCCATAAAGATCAGGAGCATAAGGAATCTGGAACCTATCTCTTATGAGAAGAGATGTGAGAGCTGGGCTGGTTTAGTCCAGAGCAGAGAACACTGGGAGGGGATCTCATTAATGCATATATATATATCTCAGAGGCAGGTATCAGTGGATGGTGACATATTCTTTCAGTGGTGCCAGTGACAAGATTAAGAGCAGTGTTCATGAACTAAAACACAAAAAGTTTCCCCTCAGTATGGTGAAAACCTTCTCTGAGGGTAGCAGAGCACTGGAACACCTGTGCAGGGAGGTAGGTCCTGGAGTCTCCCTCTCTGGACACATTCAAACCCCATCTAGATGTTTCCTGTGTCACCTGCTCCAGGTGGCCCTGCCTCGACAGGGAGTTGGACTGGGTGTTTTCCAGAGGTCCCTTCCAACCACAACACTTCTGTGATTCTGTGAAAGAGAAACCAGTGTGAGCTTATGGCAAAATCTGTGGCCTGAAGAGCACGCCCTGTTGCTAAAGTGACCCAGCATAAAAAGATAATGACATCACCAGAAAACTATGTCCCTATGCTAGATCATTCACTTTCATGTGCCCTTTCCAAGCTCTGGAAAGGTAAATAAGTGTTTTTATGCTATTTCACCTGTGAAACTTTGGTGTAGAGAGGTTATTTTGTCCAGATTTATAAAAGACGCTTTATGGCAGAACAGAAACATTAATTCAGTTCTTTTTGCATCTTGATCACTGCTCTTTATTTCCCCTCTCACTGTGACTTCTACTCTCTAAATTTTCATTAATTCCTAGGAGGTAATTTTTTTTTTTTTTTGGTGAGAAAAAAGAGCTGTGTCTTTACTGGCTGGGTGAGGCACATGGTTTAATCACACAATTTTCAAAACAAATCCCAAATGCTTTCCAGAGACTTATTACCTTCCCTATGGTCTTACTTCTGAGTATTTACCTCAGGGGGAAAAAAAAATTCCACTCATTTGCTTCTCTCACTGGTCTCTTGCCCCATGATGCCCCTTCCGCTTGGAGAACATCCCTGAAACTGTTCTGTTGTCCCTTAACTAACTACCCATACAAACATCTGCATTACCCCCAAGGAACAAAATTTCCTTCCTTATAGGCGCAGCAAGAAATAAAACCCAAATCTGAACAAAAGCAACGGCCCTTTCCCACTGTGATGTGTGAAATACTTTCCCGAGGCTGGTATCAACTCTCTCCATTTAAGTGAAGCTCATTTGCAGTCACTTGCCTATTCATAGTGGTTGGGCAGAGTGCAGAGCCAGGGCTGCCTGTCACCAAGATGAATAGACAGATGGCACGGACAAAAGTGGTCACATTTGGTCCCAGCCAGGGGTGCCATTTTTAAGGTCAGGTCTTCATCTTGTAGTGGTCAGGAGGAGGCCTGTGATGATGATGATGACAGTACATTTGGAATGATACTGCTATTTGTTTATCATGGCTTTTGCACAGGAGGTACCAATTTTAGCAAACACAGGAGGAAAGCAATTGAGTTAGCCCTGCAGCAGCATCTGAGGATCTTATCTGCATGGATGCCTCTCTTTTTACCCACTGCACATCAGAGTTTACGTACAGAAACAAAAGCTGTTTTCTGTCCTGGGCCAACACTGAGTATTTCCTAGACCTGCTGAATTTCTTCCTGTCTCTTGACGGAAAGAGCTACCCTTAACTTCACCAGAGATTTACTTGCCAGTTTGAACCACTCATCAATCAGAATGCTGGATCCTTCACTTGTGTTTATCCCAGTGTCCTGGTTCTGTGGACATGGATTTATGTGGAAGTTTTCTACTCATCTCAAATGGCTGGTCAGAGTTTTCCCTGCTTAAACTGAACACATTGCAAAAGTGGCTTTCTCCCTCTTCTTCCACACCTGCATCCCTGTGCAGACAGATGCTAGACCACAAAAATATTCTTCAGTCAGTGAAGGTAAAAATACAAACATGATATGTCAGTTTACCTTCAGTCAAGACTTTGAATATAAAGAAATTGTAAATATCTCACGCAAGTGCAAAGACCAGAATATAATTAGATTTTACTTTACAAACAAACCTAGAAGAGGGCATTAATGTCTAATGCATTTTCCTCATTAATTGGAGACTAAAACTTGACCTGAACTAGAAAAAGCATATTTATTTACAAGTTGGAGATATGCTTTAAAAAGAAAATTAAAGGCAGATAGCCGTATAATATTATAAGAGTAAATGAGCAGAAAGACTGAGAAAAAAACAAAGAAAAATAAAATTTCTTGCAGTTGTGTTTCACATATGACCTCTTCAGAATGTGATTAAGAAACAAAAACAAACAAAAACCTTCCTTCTGGTAAATGTAATGTACTTATGAATAAAGAGTAGTTTGGATTAGTGCTATGTTAACCAACTGCAAAACATGAATTTCTGTATATTTAGTTTTTAATTTTAGAAATCAAGTTCAGCAATGTGACATCAGGAAAAGAGTCTCTTTCCAGGATGGGAGGTAAATCAAGTTATGGTGGTTCTGACATGATCCTGGTGTTATGACGGCATAGAGCTGGAGTCCGGAAACAGCGAAAATGTTGTGTGAACCCCTATACATTACAGCACAGTGTAAAGAAAAGAAAATAAAACCTGCTGCCTCTACCTCTTTGTGTGGTGAATATCCATAGCAAGGACTTGCCTTGGTGGACAGGTACTTACAGTCTCGCTGACTGTCAGGACCACAAGAGGAAAGAGGAGCACCTGCCTGCCCAGGTAACCTCTTACTAACCTCTTACTCCCCAGGGCTCACTTCTGGAGTTCATTGACAGTGGAAAAAAAGCAAGAATATATTTAGTGTGTTTATAGATTGTCTGGCATTAATTTTCTTGCTCTTCTGCAGACACAAAGTGTAAAAAGTGCAATGGACTGAGTCTATCTCAGCCTCCTTTGTGTAGAGAAGCAAAATACACTTCCTTTCTTCTAGCACAAGTTCATTCCCTCAGCTTGTGAGCTCCCTTCCATGAGAACTCTCTTTACCTGTGCCATACTCTCTGTAGCCTGAGTAGGCACATACCACTGCAAACCTAGAGTGACAGACTTTTTAATTCCCAGATCTTTAGAGGTTGTGTTGATTCCTTCTCTTCTTCCTTCCATTCTAGCGAATGGCTTCTCCCAGTGATCTCCAGAACAGTTCTCTGTTCTTGGGCTGCTCTGGGCACCACAAAAGCTTCTCCAGTGCAGGTTGAGACCCGGGGCTGCGTGTAGTCACAACAATGTGAGGAACAAGTCCATTGCTCCCACCCCAGCTGCTGAGGGAAGGATGGTGCCACCAGCGAGGTCAGCCTCACTTGATACCTGGTGACACTCCCTCCCCATGTGCATCTTGGCTACCACCTCCTGGTGGGAAAATGTTTTTATATGGAGCAAAAACCGCTTCCTGGGGAGAGCA
>VYZP01024321.1:17239-36139 GCA_013400635.1 Hypocryptadius cinnamomeus
AGCACAGTTATGGGGGAAAGCACAGTTATGGGGTGGGAGCACAGTTCTGGGGAGGGAGCACAGTCATGGGGAGGGAGCACAGTTATGGGGGGCAGCAGAGTTATGGGGTGGGAGCACACTTCTGGGGGGGCAGCACAGTTCTAGGGTGGGAGCAGTTATAGGGTGGCAGCACAGTTCTGGGGGAAAGCACAGTTATAGGGGACAGCACAGTTCTGGGGTGGGAGCAGTTATAGGGAGGGAGCACACTTCTGGGGGGCAGCAGTGACCAGGGAGGGGCTGAGGCAGGAACTGCTGTGACAGAGGCACCAACGCTGCTCCACTCGCAGGATGCTCCATCCCACACACAAAAGTTCTGTTCCAGACACAAACCCAGCTGCTGAAAGCACCCCTGGCACGTGGAAATCCCACCCAGCCACTCGGGCTCCTCACCACAAAGCAAATGAACCCAGTGGGGTCCCAGTGGCGCCGTTTCTCTGGGCAGGTTTGAAATTCTCGGTGCTGCTAATGCAGAAACGTGACTCTGCCTGGGCTGGGCTCTCCCAAAGGCACATTCCTGCAGCACACACTGTGGTGGGGAGTGCTTCCACCAAATCTCCCTCCTGCAGATATTCCAGAGCCATCTGGACACAGTCTTGTGCTCTGGGCTGAGCAGGGAGCTGGGACCAGGGGGTCCCTTCCAGCCTGACCCTTCCTGGGATCCTTTCATCTGGGATAACAGTATTTGATCAACTTATAAACTGAATTTTCTGGGCCATTATCACAGAAAACTAAATCCCTGTTGTACATTGATCTGTGTGTTTGCAGGAGAACCTGGGGGGGAAAAATCTCAAATATTTAACCAATTAAAGAAGAAATTTCATGGGATGGTGGCACTGGAACACATTTGGAAACAGATGAAACTCTTCAACACATTAAAGGGAAATCAGAGGAATCTGTGATGTGTGTGTGCCACATCCTCCCCATGTTCCCTGTCACTTAACCACCATGGGGAGAATTTATTGTTGTCTGCTCTGGGCTGCAGTCAGTCTGGGCTCTCCAATAAAAATAAATGTTTATTTTAAACCTTTAGCACCACTGAAGTGGACACAGAATGCAGGAGATTCCGGGAGATTGGCAGAACTGAAAATTGTCCATTTAAAGGAAGTGTCCTTTGAGGTGCCAGCCCTGGCAGGAGGTTTGTTAAAAGCTGGTGACTAATTGCAATTAATAAGGAGAGGGGAGCTGTGGTAACTCCTCCTCATTGCCCCTCCATCTGTCTGCAGGCAAACACCAGCGAGCTGTTTCCTCGCTCTGGAACTGAGGTAAAAACCAGGGAAAGCAGAGAGAAACCAGCACCAACTGTGTGAGGGAGGAACGAGGAGCCTGTGGCAGAACAGGGATGTTGGATGTCTCTGGTTTCAGGTCCCACTGGGCAGAATCCTGGTTTTTGGAAGGCACTGCTGCACACTGAAGTGATGCTTGTGGCTCTGGTGGGGTCCAAGCCCTGGTGCTGAGCTGCAGAAAAGACTTTGGGTCTGCAGCAGCCTGAGCTGGATGGAACTGGGGTGCCAAGGCAGTAACTGGGGTGCCAAGATTAGGTAAATAAACAAAGGCCAGGAGAGAAGCTCTGTGCCAGGCTGGTGAGGAGGAAGAGCTCTTTCTCTGTTGGCTGGTGGCTCCCAGCTCTGGGATTTTCCAGCTTTCCTGCAGGCACATTGCATTTCCCCCCTGCCTCGCCCTCTCTGGCTGATTTACTGCCCCCATGACAGTCTGGCCATGGAGCTTGGCTTGTCTGGCTCCAGCTGGCTGCTGCCCCTTGGAGAGCTTCCCTCAGCCCTGTCCCTGTCCCCCACCTCCTGCTGAGCCTTTCCTGAGCCTGACCCTTCCCAGCCCTCTCGGAGCTGCTGCTCCCTGCGCTGGGGAAGGGTGGCCCAGGAGCTGTGATGGATGGGCTCTGCCTGCAGGGCTGTGTGCTCCAAAATCCTCTGAGCCTGACACAAACCCAGCCTGGGGCTCTGATTCACGGCCACACGAGGCCTCCAGGAGCACCTCTCCCACTTAGCTGATCGAATGAAAAGAGAAGGAATTAAGTGTTCAATTAATCTTCCCTCTCCTCGCCGAGGCTCGCCTGTGCTGCTGAACCGATCCACAGCAATTTGCCAGGAGGCAGCAGGGAGAGGGAAGCAAGCTGGGAGAAGAGGCAGCTCAGATGTTTTGCCTAAACATCAACAAGAAGCCAAAGAGAAAAAATTCCAGGTTGTGACTAAACAGTTTTTATTTTAAAGTTGATTTTTCACCCACTGCAACATTAGTAGCTATTAGGAGTTATTTTGAAAGTTTGGCCAAAAAACCAAACAGCACTGCCAGTGTGGGGTGAAAATGGTGCTGAGCCCCCTCACCTGAGATCATGGAATATCTCCTGCACCTCTGGATGGCTTCCCAGCTCAGGGCCTGGGTGTGGGCAGGGACACAGGAATGGGTTATTCTCTGTGAATCCATCAGGACACTGGGTTTGGGCAGGGACACAGGAATGGGTTATTCTCTGTGAATCCATCAGGACACTGGGTTTGGGCAGGGACACAGGAATGGGTTATTCTCTGTGAATCCATCAGGACACTGGGTTTGGGCAGGGACACAGAAATGGGTTATTCTCCATGAATCTATCAGGACACTGGGTTTGGGCAGGGACACAGGAATGGGTTATTTTCTGTGAATCCATCAGGATACTGGGTTTGCTTTGCTGGGGCTGCCAAAGGCAATGTAAAGGAACTCACAGGAAATATAGACTGGGCTGCTGTCAGCTGGGTTAATGAGGTTACACAACTGCCTGGCTCTCCGTGGGGATGGGGTGGTGCAGTGCCATGGGATGAGGGGAGTGGAATTAATCTGAGCCCACAGGGCTCAGTGTCTCCCCACACGGATTCGATTTCTTTGATCTTTGTCGAGAGCGAGGATCGATTTTATTAAAAATGATGCAGAGCAAAAGCCCTTTTTCTCATTTACTGCAGCTGCATCCAACCAGGCTGTGTGAAAACAACTCCCTGATCCCTGGAAAGTGCCCTGCTGGAACTTTGCTTTTGCTATTTGTACCAATTTGGGCTGGATTAGCCAGAAACCCATGAAGGACAGTTTTCTTTCCCACTCCTGGATTACCCTGGATAATCTGAATGTTTTCAAGCTGAGAAATAAAATGACCGAGACAAACATTCCTCCACAAGCCTGAGAGCTGAGCTCTGCCATGGGGATGGCTGCTGTTTAATTACTCTGCAGATGTAAAGGGTCTTTTCTTTATTTAATGACCTCTGTGTGCCAAGCAGGAGGAAGGACAGTCCTTTGAGCTGGGAATGAAAAGAAGCCTCCAAGAAGAGCTGCCAGCAATTCCTCCCCTGCCAAGAGCCAGCATCCCCATGCAGCTGGGTGAAGAGTTCTCCCTCCTGCCTACACAGCCAGGTAAACGTGGGCTGGCAATTAAAGTCCGGATTTCAAACTCTGAACGAGTTTGCCTTTGATTGCCGTGCGTCAGTCGCAGAGCAAATCATGTTTATTCATGACTCTGCCTCCCAGCCCCCCGGCTCGGGGGGGAGCTGCTGCTCCCTCCACATCCAGAGCAGCTCCTGGTTCCTGGTCAGCATCCCGAGGTCCCTTTGGGCAGCTGAGAACAGCCAGTCTGCTCTGGCACAGCAAACGTTCCTGGATGGAGCAGCCTGGGCCATGGAAGGTTCCCTGCCCATGGAAGGGGTGCAGTTGGAAATATTTAAGGTCCTTCCACCCCAAACCGTTCTGTGATTCCATATTTCACACAACACCTCCTCTGTGCCCCTCCTGCCCAGGCTGTGCAGCGTGGGATTCACAGGAAGGGACAAAGCCCCTGCCCTCCCCACCCACTGCCCTTTGTCCTCCTCCAAAGGGGAATGTTTGCAAAAGTGCCCAGCCAGAGGTGCCTGCAAAGCCCAGCCCAGCAGACCTGGACACTTGCTCTTGATTATAAACATGTGGTGGAACAGGAACCTGCACAATTGAACAAGCCCAGGCTCTCTTTCCCAGGCAATTTCCTTTCCCAGGCTGCTGAAACAACTGCTGGTGGAAATTACTGAGGGCAGCCATGGGAACTCAGAGCCTGGGCTGCTCACAAGCTTGTCTTTCATTCATATTTATACATTTGGCTTAATTTCTTCGCTGGTTTTCCATGCATGTGTTTGCACCAAGGCCTGGGCACCCCAGTTAAGGCATTTTCCACACCACAGCTCCGGGGTGGGCACAGCCTTGCCTTGCACTGGAATTTTCTGCTCTGCTGCTCTTTGCACGTGGGGATGCACATCCAGACACTAAAACAACACTCAACAACTACCAGCACAGAGGACAGGGTGGAGCACTGGCTGAGATCCATAGATTTGTCCAATATTCCTTTAGAGCTGGTGTAAAACAAAAAATAAAACCAGTTTGTGTGAAGGTCTGTGACAAGGCCTGAGTGTCACAGGCTGAGCTGTGCCTCACTCACTGCTCTGGGAATATTGGAAATGGAATCTTCTCAAGTGGCTGAAAACCTTCTTCACCTCAAGGGCTCTCCCCAGGTGGAGTAACATCCTCCAAGCTTTGCTAAGAGATTTCAGAGATCCCTTATTTCATACAAATCTAAATTGTCAGAACATTTCTGAGCCATGGAAGCCAAGAGCGGCTCTCACTGGGAGGTTTAATTCTGGTCTTGGTGCAGCCACAGGCTCTGCCCCTTGGGAGGGGATGAAGGAGCACCTGGGAAGATTTTTCCCCTGATCAAACCTTAGTCCTGATTCTCATTTTGTGAAATATTTAGTATTTTTTATGTAGGTCTGATGCAGTCCTTCACACCTGTACATCACTCTCAAGCAATGCCCAGCAGAGAATCCACATTCTGCTCTATTTATCTGCTGTTTTGGAGAGCCAGAGGAACAAAAGATGTATTTGCTTTTTTGGTGTGTTTGTTTGTTTGTTTGTTTGTTTTTTGCTGCAGGTTTTAATCCTAATCTTTATTCTCCCAAGATCCACAGAGCCCATAATATGGAGATATCGCCTCTCATCCTCAAAAAATGAGGAAGAGATTTATCACTGGGGAGATTTCTGAGCTGTCTGGCAACACCTGGAGAGATTTAGGGAAGTTTTATTGTGTTGTGGCACAGAGAGCCCCGATCCTGGGCTGGGAGGATCCTGAGAGCACAACCCAAGGTGAAGCAGTGGACTGAGACTCAATCTGGGCAGTCCCAGAAAAGTCCTCTAAAAACCTCCCATGCCTTATTTTAATAACACACAAAAAAGTTATAATTTCTGTCATTTGAATTTCAAATCCAACAGAAAGATCTACCTGATGCTTCTATTTTAAAATGCAATTCTTTCTTCTCTTTTCTTTTCAACTCCTTTGCAGAACCAAACATCATGTTTCATCTCCAAGCACTGAGATTAAAAAAAGCCAAAACAATTAGTGGGGAGCTGATGAAGGTGACAGGGTCATAATTAGTGCTGTTCCTCTCCAGCATGTGTTTATCATGCTAACAGAACAAGTCACTCACAGTGTTGGAGTCATGAGCTGCAGGAGCACACATGCCTTGTGCAGCTCTCACACTGCTGGGGCTGCTCTGCAGGGGGAAAAAAGCCCAGATTTAATGTTTTAAAGCCAATTAGGTAAATAAACAGGAATGGTTTGGATGCTGCTGGTGGCTGGGTTAAACTGGCATTGCACAAATTGCCTCTGTTTGGCGTTTTGAGGGTGGTCCCTGCCAGGATGGGAGCAGCCCTGGTGATAATTCTGGGATAGTCCAAAAGGAAATGGGTTTGTAGCACCAGAGACTCTGCAGCATCCTGCACGGTGAGCACAGAGAGCAGGAGGAGCTGGAGGCAAATCCCTCAGGAGCCCCACACCAAACTGGGGGAAATCTGTGTAATTAAAGACTTTTAAAGAGCCCTTTGTAAATCCCTCCTTTCCACCCTCCCCACTCAAGCACTGCGTGCTCCTCGAAGGATTTTGCAGGGAATTGAATAATCTCCCTACAACAATTTTGTCTTCCTGTATCCACAGCCGAAAATGAGCAGCAATTACCCGGGGAGGACGTCCCTGTGAGAGTCCCTTGCTAATTAGGTCTTAAGTGATTAGTTCCCTTCCCATCCTGCCCTAAATCTCTGTATTTTTCCCCCTGGTGTTGGAAAGTCAACTGGAGAAAAAGAAACAATTGGTAACTATTATTGAGGACAGGCAAACAAATGTCCAGGAGGAGCAGAGCAAGTGGGAAAAGGGAATTGTGGAAGCTGTGGAATTAATTTTACATGGAATGTAAGGTCTCTCTCCGAAATGGGATTAAAAATTGGATGATTTTGAAGAGAGAGCGACACCTCTGCTTGAAGATCCACCAGCCCTCCACTGAGAGGCCGAGGGAAAGCTCTCCCTGCTTTACCCATCCTGCAGTTCAGTGCCACATCCCACCGACAACCCGAGAGCCACTCGCCAAACTGCACTTCCCGTGGCTAAATCCTTGCTTTTGCCAGGCATTTTTGCATTTTTGCCGGGAATTGTTTTGCATTCGTTGCATTTGTTTGGCAGAAATCTGCAGGAGAACGGCCTGAGCCATCAGAAATGGCTTTAAATCATCCCGGCTCCATCTGCTCCACACCGCCATGGTAATTAACCCAGGGCCATGACTCCTTAACGAGCGGGGTGCTGTCACTGCAGCTCCAGAGCCCTGATCCGGGAGGAAAGTGATGAACTGAGCTCATTGACACCTGCCTCCCAAACCCACCGAACCCGCGTTTGCATTGCCCAGCCTCATGGGGATTTCTTGCTGCGACACGTGGGCAAATTTTAGTGCAAGAAAAGCGGGAATAGGGCATCTCACCTGCCAGCAAATTATGGCAGAGCTGGGGCAACCCCAGCGCCTCTCTCCCTGGCGCTTGCACGGGGTTGTTTGGAGCAGGAACAGAGGATGCTCCACTCGAGGCAGGACGTGGTGCTGGGCGTTCCAGAGGTGATCCAGGCCAGGAACAGGCAGATCCTGCTGGATTTGCTGGTGACAGACCCATCTTTGCCAGAGTTCTTCTGTTCCCGTCACCTGTCACGCTGGGAACGCTCTTTGGAAATCGCATTGGGATGGGGATCAATACTGGGATCAATGGGGCTGTCTGACAGCCAGGGTGGGCTCAGGGTGACAGGAGGAGGCAGGGATGGGGGTTTGGTTCATGGAATGGACATCAGGCAGCAGAAGAGGTGACAGGCAGGGAAAACGCTGGAGAGATCCTGCGAAAGGATCTCCTGCTTCCCGAATTCCGGCCCAGCAGCCAGACAAGAGCCCTGCCAAGTCCCACAGCTTTGCCAGCAGCTCCTAAACACAGAGCTTTCCTGTCTGTTGGTTCAATAAGCAGCAGCCTGTTATCATATTTATTTGCCGATTGAATCTAAATTACAAGCGAGCTGCGAGCTGCAGAATGGCTCTGTGGAATTAGCAGCTCAATCCCGCTCCTTTTTAATAAGGATTCTGATTGCAGCAGTGATACATCCTGCAGTCTCTGTGGGTAAGCCTGAAATGAATTCAAAATAAAGGGAAAAAACGAGAGTGGAGATAATCTCCAAGTGTTAATTTGCCTTTTAAACCCGATTTACCAACTCCTGAAACAGCCCTTTGCTGGCAATGCAGCAATCAGTGAGTTGGAACGCTCTTGAGGAGATGTTTTATCCCTAAATAAGCTGGGTTTAAACGTCTAACTGGGCAAAACTCAGGGAAAAGCCAGGCCTGGGGGATGTCAGAACCCCAAGTCAGCTGCTGTCCCCTGGGCAGAGCCTGCTCATCAGGCATGCAGCGCTGACCTTTCCTGCTTTTATTGGAGAGGGCTGAGAGCTCCTCCAGGAGCTCTGGGCAAACACAGGTGAGGCTCCTCCTGAACTTTGCACAGGTTCCCAGAGGAGTGCTGTGCCAGGGATGAGCATCCTGGCCCTGTAACCCCTTCGGGGATGCCCTGGCGAGAAGAAAACGCTGTAAATCCAACTCCCATCCCATTTTCCCCGTGGTTACTGGGAGGAGATTTCCTCTGAAAAAGGTCCTTCAAGCACAGATCCCCGATAGGTGGCTTTTCTCTCCTCAAGGATGAAATAGGTGGGGGAAAAGGTACAGTTTGTGGAATTTGCTTTGAGTTTCTCACCCTCAGATCCTGAGCACAGACTTTTCCCAGGCTGCCTCAGCACAACAAAATGCCCCATGGATACAAAGCCATCCCAATTCCAAGGAGAGGAGCTAAGAGGAGAGAAAGAAGTGCCAAGTTCACCTTCCTGCACGTGACAATTCAAAGATGTAATTTCCATGACAGTTTTTCTCCCTAATTAGACGCATAATTAAAAATTACACTTGGGGAAAAAAAAAAAGGAGAAAAAAGAGCAGTTTGTGCTTTCCCACCCCACCCATTTAAGGGAACAAAATCCTTTGAGGATCGGTCTAAAAGCAAGATTGAGCTGAACACTTGGGAATTCAACTCTCACTGTGCCCACAGTGGGTGGGAAAGCTGTGGATTGACATCAGCTCCATGTCAAGCCCTGCCCTTGTTTGCCTTTTTCCTCCTTTTATTGCCCAGAATCACCCAGGCCACAGGGTAATTTCCTCTCAGAGCACAGCCCTCATTAGACACTCAAAAACTCAGCGGTGAGGGCACAAAGTGCAGGGAATGAGGCAATTTCTGCTGCTCTTTGGCAGTTTGGGAGCATCAGGACTCTGAACCCGGTTGGGTTGGTGTCGGTGGTAAATGCAGGGAGGTTTTGGGCAGAAACACGTGCAGGGCATCTGAAATGGAGCTCAAATCAAAAATCTGCACTGCAGGTAAATAGCTGAAGTCGAGGAATTTGAATTTTCAAACCTAGCCCTCCTTCTCTCCATCCTGCATAAAGCCATAACGATGAAACACCCCTGATGAGATGCTTTAGAATTTTTTATTGATTTCTGCCTCCTGTGTGATGGTTTTACCAACAAACAGGCGAACCAAGGATGGAAAACTCAGATTCAGGCAGTAAAAGAGCCCGTGAACGTTCACCCTTCCACGGGAGCAGCCCCATTTCTGTGGTGACAGGCAGAGCTTCAGAACACTCAGCTAATTACACGGTGAGGGTAATTATTGGTATAAAACCGACGTTAAAGGCAGATGAAAAGTGCTGGTGTCGTTTTTAAGGCACAGAGTTACAGGGCTCAGAAATGTCAAGTCAAAATTTCGGTTTGAAACACAATTCCGAGCCTTTTTTTGCATGTGTGGTTTTTAATCTAATGGCAAGCTGGAAGCCTGCACTCAGAGAAATCACATTTCCAGAGGAAAGCTCTCCGGTTTTATGGATCCTCTTCCTTCTTCACAAGGGCACATCCACACCACCCCTCTGTTTTGTGGGAGGTTTTTTGGAATTATCTGGTTTGAAGGGGGAAACCATCCTGTTGTGTGCAGTTATCAGCTCTGCCTGGAGCAGCCTGGGCCAGTGGAAGGTGTCCCTGCTCGTGGTAAATTAGAACGAGATGATTTTTAAGGTCCTCCCCAACCAAAATCATGCTGGGATTCCACATTTTTATGGAATCCCGCCTGTCCCAGCTCCTGTTCAGCCACGCAGGTGGGTCAGGGCTGCCTGTGCCTTCAGCAGGCTGACAGCAGCGCAGGGAGAACTCTCCATATTAATGTAAATTACACTTAATTAGTAAAAGACAGTAAACTTTTGCTATAGGCAAAGAGATACAAGATGGGATGCAACCACACACAGCAGGGCCATCTGCTGAGAGCCAGCCCTGCTCTAAAGACTCCCATGCCTTGATTATGCAAATCAGGGCGATTATTCCATCCTCAAGACTGCGGCAAGATAATTACCCAGCAATAAATCACCCCAACTCGAGCGGCTGCAAATGCATTTTAAGCTTTATGGCCATCATTGCAATTGGATGGTGGTTATGAAGTGAGCAGGAGAGGACATCAGGCCCCAGAGATCCCTCCCTGCTGCTGGGGAGGGGAATTGGAATGGTTTGGCTTTGCTCAGCCTGCCAGCAGGCTGCAGAGGGGTTCATTGGCAGGAATATATATAGATAAATATATTTTTAAAAATTAAAAAACATATATTAAAAATATAAATATATAATATATATTTTAATATATAATATCTATAAAATAGAAAAATATATAATATATAATAATTTTGATATTTATACATACATATATATATACACATATATATATATATATACAATTTTCTATATATTTTCAGCTTCTCCATAAATACAATTTTCACCTGCCCACTAGGCTGGTTTCTGCTGGGTCAGGCTCTCACAAGGACTGAAGCAAAGCATGTGGAGTGAATAGCAGGGTTTCAGCAAGTCCTGAGCCTGATTTTGCTCAAATTATCAGCGTTTGAGAGGAAAAACTCAGCCTGTCACCTAAACCCGGTTTGGTGGTGACTNTAAAATAGAAAAATATATAATATATAATATATAATTAAATAATATATAATAATTTTGATATTTATACATACATATATATATATACATATATATATATATATACAATTTTCTATATATTTTCAGCTTCTCCATAAATACAATTTTCACCTGCCCACTAGGCTGGTTTCTGCTGGGTCAGGCTCTCACAAGGACTGAAGCAAAGCATGTGGAGTGAATAGCAGGGTTTCAGCAAGTCCTGAGCCTGATTTTGCTCAAATTATCAGCGTTTGAGAGGAAAAACTCAGCCTGTCACCTAAACCCGGTTTGGTGGTGACTCTTGCCTGGCTGGAGCTCTCCAAGTTCCTGAGCATGAGAAAGTAAACTCAGGTAAAATCTTAAAATCAAGCAGAGCACAGCTCCTACCACGAGCTCTACAGAACAGAGGGAAAATCCCCAAGGCACGTTTTGCCATAAAAGTTAAGAACTGCCATTTTTGGCTGCTTCAGGCTGCGTTTTCTCTGGAAAAAGCCACATTCCAAGGGAGAAGGAGCCCTGCCTGGAATTCCCTCCATTCCTCACTCCCCGTGTCACCCGTGCCTGTGGCGCTCCAACAAACCAGACGAGGTTTCCTCCGAGGTTAATTTAATTTATGTTCAAACAGAATCAATTATATGGATTTAGGACAGACATTTGAGGTGCTAAAGGATGAGATCAATTACAAACACGTTTACAAAGGAGGGAAATGCCTGATGCTTTGGGAAATTTAGAGATATTGAAAGTATTTGACGTCTATATTAACTCAAAGCCCTAAATGGGCTGGGCTTGTTTACATTGCTGCAGTCTTATTACAGGGTGAATTTTACCAGCTGTCTTGCTGAGCAGTCATTTAGCCTTAAACTATAGTTAAAACTGTCATGGTTTTAAGCAAATTATCTTGCGTAAAGTAATTATTTCCCGAACTGCAAAGAGGATCCAGGTAGCTCGTGAATCTCATTTCTGAAAAGGAGCTGGGGAAGCGCCCTCGGTGTGAGAGCCTGGATTGGGGAAGGTGTCCCAGTCACATTTTCTGGAAAAATCCCTTTGCCCAGGATTTTCTCCAGGGAAGCTGAGAAGCCTCAGAGAAAAAGGAAAACAATCATTATCTGATTGCTTCTCCTGGGTTTTGCTGCCTTGGAATGCGGTTGGAGGTTGTTTATCCACAGGTGAATTGTTTTGACTTAGTGACCAATCATGGGTTTTTCTCTAGTATCTTTCTGGCTTTCTGTCTGTATCCTTTCTGTATTCTTCAGTATAGTTTAGTATAGCATTCTATAATATAATATAATATAATATAATATAATATCATCATATCATATCATATCATATCATATCATCATATCATAAAATAATAAATTAGCCTTCTGAGAACATGGAGTCAAATGTCATCATTTCCTCCTGAAAATACCACAGGAAGGGTTTTGTGTTCCAGAAAAGGCTGAGCCAGCTGGATTTGGTGAGCTGAGCACACCTGGGTGCAGAGCAGGCAGGAAGGGATCAGGCTCCTGCTAAAGCAGCCTGCTCCCTTGACCACTGATCCCAAAATTCCCAGGCAGAGCTCGCTGTCCTTCCCAGAGTGTTCCTGCAGCAATAAACATTCATCCTGGTGATTAACACACACTTTGGGCTGCCTGTGGATGAGAGAAAGCACCAAAGAGGCGTTTTGGGGGAAATAAATGACAGAAATAAAGGGCTGGGCAGGGTAAGGAGGAATATCCTTCATGTTTGATCTGGCAGCAGCATGCAGAGCTCTCAGAGAACCCCAAAAATCCCTTTGTAGCCCAAATTCCTGGAGTGGAACAGGCAGCTTCCATCACAGAACCCCAAAAATGCCCCTTCCATCCCATGTTCCCTGTGTGCACCAGGCAAATTCCCCTGAGAGAACCCCAAAAATGCCCTTTGCAGCCCAAATTCCATGTGTGAAGCAGGAAAACTCCCTCAGAGAACCCCAAAAATCCCTTTCCATCCCGGATTCCCCGTGTGCAGCAGGCAAATTCCCTCAGAGAACCCCAAAAATCCCTTTCCATCCGGGATTCCCCGTGTGCAGCAGGCAAATTCCCTCAGAGAACCCCAAAAATCCCTTTCCATCCCGGATTCCCCGTGTGCAGCAGGCAGCTGCCGGCGGGATCCGCCGAGGGCCCGAGACTGGGATGTGCTGAATTTTCTGTAATTATTCAAAGCTTTGTCTCGCAGCCTCTCAGCAGCAGCCCGTGGCCCGTGGGTGGCTGTCCCTGGGGTTTTCACTCATCCCCAGCAAGTGCAGCTCTCCTGCCTCATTGAGAAGCCGCCTTTCCCCAGTTCTGAGCCTCCCCAGCTCCCCAGTTCCCCCCAGCTCCCACTCCCAGGCGCTGTTTGGTGCTTCCCTCCCACTCTGGAGATGTGTGTGTGGCACCAGGAAGGGCCCATCTGTTCCCCTCCTCTCTGCTCTTTTCTATCTCACAGGGAAAATGAAGAATTTCAGCCCAGGATGGTCCCCTCCTGAGGGTGGGGCTGGAATTTGGGATTTGTGCTGCCCAGAAATCCAGCAATTAAATCCCCATCAGCACAGCAGGGCAAAGCACTATCCACTGTNGGGATTCCCCATGTGCAGCAGGCAAATTCCCTTAGAGAACCCCAAAAATCCCTTTCCATCCCGGATTCCCCATGTGCAGCATGAGCTGCCGGCGGGATCCGCCGAGGGCCCGAGACTGGGATGTGCTGAATTTTCTGTAATTATTCAAAGCTTTGTCTCGCAGCCTCTCAGCAGCAGCCCGTGGCCCGTGGGTGGCTGTCCCTGGGGTTTTCACTCATCCCCAGCAAGTGCAGCTCTCCTGCCTCATTGAGAAGCCGCCTTTCCCCAGTTCTGAGCCTCCCCAGCTCCCCAGTTCCCCCCAGCTCCCACTCCCAGGCGCTGTTTGGTGCTTCCCTCCCACTCTGGAGATGTGTGTGTGGCACCAGGAAGGGCCCATCTGTTCCCCTCCTCTCTGCTCTTTTCTATCTCACAGGGAAAATGAAGAATTTCAGCCCAGGATGGTCCCCTCCTGAGGGTGGGGCTGGAATTTGGGATTTGTGCTGCCCAGAAATCCAGCAATTAAATCCCCATCAGCACAGCAGGGCAAAGCACTATCCACTGTCCAGAGTGGCCACTACAGCAGCCCAGAATGATGTGGATTAGGGCTTTTGAATGCTATAAAAATGCCTTTTTTCCCCCCAGCAAGCCAGGCAGGTTATTTAATGCAGATCCTTCTGAAATCCCAGCTTGACAGAGGCAAAACGAGGCAAAATTCCCGGAGGGTTCTGGATGCTAGAAAGGGCAGGAGTCAGCTCTGGGCTGGGTGTTTGGCTGTTGAGATGTGACAAGAGTGGCTTTGATCATCTATCAAAGTGTTGCCAGCCTCCCCCTGGGCCTCGGGGAGGAAAAATTGCAGCTGGGGCATTGATCAGCACCAGAGATCTGTCAGCACCAGCCTCAAAAACCAACAGAAAACAGAATGTACCTGCACGAGGTGACACTGCCACCTCCCCCTGGGACCAGGCAGAGGAGCAGGACAAACTCTCCAGTGCTGTGGGGACTCTGTCCCGCTGAAATATTCCCATTCCCTCGAGCCTGAAGCACCCTGAAGTCAGTGGGGGGCTGTTGCATCACCCAGCAATCACAATTAACTCTAATTACACGTCTTCACTGGCTGCCGAGCTTTGCAAGAATAACAAGGAGGCAAGAAAAGAAAAACACCTCAGAAAAGGCAGAAGAGAGGCTCTTGCAATGCAGGTGAATTTTGCCAAGCTGATTGCCAACACTCAAGGCTCCCAAGGGCCTTTGTTAGCAGAGAGAAAGCACCAGACAAAGAGAGGGAGAGAACAGGAACACTCATCTCCTTCTACATTTTAGAGCTACCCAGTTAGGACCCAAAACTTGGGACACTCAGATATTTGGGGGCCATCACAGCCTGACATTTCTCTGCCTCCCTGGTGAGACACAGCTCTGACAGCACCTGAGCAGCCCCAGGGGTGCTGGAACAGCGAGGAGCTGGATTTTCTTAGGTTGAATCAGAATTAATAACCTGCACCCAGCCAGGTGCTTTGAAATCCTCCTCCTCTTGTCCTTATCTGTCCTGCAAAATATTGCATTTGGGGAGAAACAAAGGCCCCGCCACGGAATCCCTTTCAGCAGCACATCCTTTATCCCTGTCCGCCAGAAGGAAATGAAGAGAGGTTTTCAGGTTCCAAAAAGCTGCTCTGGGAAGGGGGTGTGTGCTCTGCCACCCCGGTGTGCACAGCCCAGCCCTTCACCACGGATAAATCATTGTGGATTCCCTGCTCTGAGCCTGGCTTTGCTCTCCAGAGAGCTCGGCCCATGGTTTGTAAACACCACCACAGGAAATCCTGTTCTGTTTGAATATGCACTGACAGCATTTCCCCAGTCACACCCTGTGGGGATTGCACAGAACAATTCAGAGGATAAAAACGGCAATTGATTAAAAAATATCAAATATGTGTCAACTCCACGCCCATAACAATCCAAAACTCTGCCCTAACTTTAGGCTAAGACAGAGAAAAGTCCAAAGTGTGCCCAGTGCTCCCCAGGAAATCAGTGGCATGGGTGGGTCAGATCCATTTTCCAGCCCTCCCTCTCAGATTAGAGCTTTCTGGCGATTGCTTGTAGAAAAAAAGAAATATTTTGAGCCCACTATTGACATTATTGATTCATGGGAGTGGCAGCATCCTCCTGGCCCATCCAGGGGAATGAGCAAGGAGAGGAGAATTCATTTCCTTCCCAGAGATATCAATACCCATCTTGGCTTCTGAAGGAATCTCACAGCCAAGACTATTGATTTCCTGCACTTGAAATGAACTGGTTCAGGCAATTCCAGAGCTGGGTGGACAGGCTGGGCTCGGGCTCAAATGCACTGGGAATGCACTGGGAATGCACTGGGAGTGCACTGGGAGTGCACTGGGAATGATCTGGGATTGCACTGGGAATGCACTGGGAGTGCACTGGGAATGCACTGGGAATGCTCTGGGAATGCACTGGGAGTGCACTGGGAATGATCTGGGAATGCTCTGGGAATGCACTGGGAATGCTCTGGGAACGCACTGGGAATGCTCTGGGAACGCACTGGGAGTGCACTGGGAATGCTCTGGGAACACACTGGGAATGCAGCCGGTCCGGGGCACCAGAACCTCCTCGGGGGTCCCAGGGATGGGGTGAAACACGATGACTTCCACAGCTGCCTGTGCCACAGGGGCTCCAGCAGGGCAGGACACTCCAGGCACCTCCTGCTGCTCAGGCACCCGAAAATGCCAATTTCCTTTTCTGGGGGACTCATTTCACTGGACTTTGCAGCACTCAAAGCACAAGCCATGCCCTCAGACCATCAGCCCTGCTCTGTTCTCCCAGCTGATGAGTCAGTGGCTTCATTAAAAGCACAGCTCGTTTGATGGGACACTTCCTGACGGCTCAAACACATCTGTGTCCAGAGCCTGCATTTCCCAGGGCTGCACTTAACATCTGCAATTAACAGCCAGCCTGTGCCAGGCCCTGGGAGCTTCCTCTGGCAGCACTAAGGAGCTGCCACACCCCAGTGCAGGGCACGGGGACAGAACCATCCCACGGGGAGAATCATCCCCCAGCAGCCAATTCTGGCCAAAATTCCCTGAGCCTGTTCTGCTGAGCAAAGCAAAGGCTCCCTCCACGCTCCAAGTGTGCACAGGGGGCTGGGAGTGCTGCTTGTTTTGGCAGAAGAGATGAGAAAACCGCAGAGCATTCGAGTTCAGAAGACTCATTATGACTAATCTGCCTTCCTGAGCTGCAGGTCTTTTATTCCAGAGTCAGATATAGGCCTGCCCCGGGAGGGAACATCTGCAAGGGATGCTAATTTAGAGATTTGTAAGAAAGGTGGCACAAGCTGCAGCCAGATGAGTCTGCAGCAGCGCTGGGAGGGAGCACAGAGGGGGAGAGGAGCTCTGGCAGCTCCCAGCAGGGTCTGCACGAGCATCCAGCCCCAGCCTGGCTCTGCTGCTGCTGGAGAGGCAGGCTGGGCCCTCACTGGGGAACAGGGACTTGCATTTTCACCCCTGAGCGGGATTTAGCATTTCAGATGTTACATTTGGGCTGGGCTGTGGGTGCTGCAGAGAAAGGCCGAGCAGCCTGGCCTGGGTGTTGCATCTTCCTCACTCTCCTCCTCAGCTGCACAGTGCTGAGCCCTGATTTTTAGGGGTGGAGAATTGCTGCTTTGGAGCATCTCCCTTGAGTTAACAAGCATCCTGCAGTGAAGCAGACCAAGTTCTGCACTGCTCTGGGCTAGTTTTTGTGATTTTGTGGTTTTTTCACTTTATATGATACCTGAGCAACATTCAGGAGTCTGTGTGATGCTCTTGTACCAGTTAACCAGTGTTAAAGGGCTTGGGTGGGTCTGGTTTCTGCAGGAGGAGGAACTGAGTGCAAACTGGTTTGCTCTGAAAATCTTCCCCATTTTTGTATTTGTTGAATGTTGGTGCCAGAAAGAGACAGGCCTGACACAGAAAGCAACGAAGTTGTGATAAACTAGCAGGGAAGGCCCTTAAAAACCTCTGCCTTATCCCAGGGGTGCCAGAAATGTTTCCTCTTCAGCATTTGTGGCCAACTGCTCCTCTCATTAGAGAAATCAAATCGTCACTCAAGACCCCAGCGCTCTCTTCAAAGCTTTCCACACCAGCAGCCTGTGACAGAGCAGCAAAAGAATGAATTATCTCATTGTCAGGGGCTGATATCCCAGTGGCATTTCCCTTTTTCTGTGGTGTGGTGAGGCGCAGGAGGCACCTGATCCCCTTCCAGTCCCTGTGCTGCTCTGAGTCTTCTGTTACAGGAGCAGAAAATGAACACATGGTCAGGAAATACAGAACATTCAGGATATTTACCAATATTTGCCCCAGGAACAGCACTCCACAAACCAGAAAAGCCCCAAAAAGAAAAGATTTTGCTCCTTATGAGAAGGTTGCACTCGTGGTTGAAGTTTCATTTTGTTTTGGCTTTGATTTTCTTGTTATTGAGCTTTATTTTCTCCCGTGATTCATCTGACTCTAGGGCATTTATTGAAATCCTTGATACGGAATGCAAGGGAAATGAATCTCACTTTAAACTTCCTAAGGACGTCTCCATCACCTGATTAAAGTCTCCTGCAGTTTTTTCCAGCTCTTCCCATTCCAGACCCAGAGACAAGGTGCATCTCTGGCAGAGGCAGATGTGATTTGTGGCACATCTCCCATCAGACCAGCCATTATTTTAATCCATCGTTTTCCAGGGGAAAGAATAAATTCTTCTTTTCTTTAGTAGGACTGGAAAAAAACCCACACAGAGATGAGTTTTACAAGCAGTTAAATGCTGTAAATCAACAGGCTGAGGCAGATGGCAGAGAGTCAGTGAGACTCAGAGCTCGTCCATTAAACACCTCACCCAGTTCTCAGTTATTAAATTGCTCTTCTCCTGACTCACGTTGGAGTTGATTTTCTTATGGATGGCTGGATGGAAAATATCCATGTGATCCAAATGGAAGCCCAAGGAGTCAAGGAGAGGACAGGTTCTTCTTGGCCTCAGAGAAAGCATAAACATCTCCAAGAAGTCTTGTCCATCCATTAAATAAATATCTTTATTTTGAGGCAAGCAAAGCGTGTGAGAGCTTTTGCTGTCCTGCTTTCCAGAAGAAATAATTATTCTTTGCTGAGCTCATTTGGCTCCTTTGGCATTGCAATACTCACATAAATCGGATGAAAAGGAAATTATTGCAGTAACACTTGCAAAGTTCAGGAGAATTCAGTCTGACTTTAGCGCTGAAGATGACTCAGAAAGTCAAGAGTGTGCACATAGCAACTCAGGAATGCAACATCCCAGGAGATTTAGGGTTCCACCATCCAGAGAGGTTGGAAGAAGCATTTGAAATCCACTCATTTGGAGAAAACCCCCCAGAAATTGAATTTCTTTAAACCTCACCACAGAGATGGGTTTCACTCTGTTCTCTCCTTGTCTGGGACTGTTTGGGGATACGAAAAATACATTCAGAAAAGGTTTTGAGCCATTACTGGAGAAATAAAGAGGAGCTTTCTTAGGAAACACCCTTCAGAGGAGGGACTGCCAATGCTCTGGAAGTGAGCCGGTGTTAGGGATATTAAAATATAAGAAGATATTAAATATTGCAACTGCAGCCGCACTTTCAGGAAATGGTTTCTCTTGGCATTTGAATTGCAAAGAGATCTCTTTACCACCACAGGGAGTGTTTAAACAAGGAGCACAGCTGACAATTCCAGCCGGGGTTTTTAGCAAATGCCCAGGACGTGCTGGGGCTGGGAAGGATGCGGTGCCCTGTTCTCTCACACGGGAGCTGTACGAGCTGTGAACAGCGGCAATAACAGCTCCAGCCCGCTTCGCACACAGAAACCCCGCTCTCCGTGCTGGGGGGGACACTCCGAGCCTTCCCTGCCGTGTCGGGGTGGGGGACACTCCGAGCCTTCCCTGCCGTGTCGGGGT
>VYZP01024321.1:44266-59814 GCA_013400635.1 Hypocryptadius cinnamomeus
GCGGCTCTCTGCTTTGCGCAGGGATTCTCTGCTTTCCTCAGGGGCTCTCTGCTTTGCTCAGGGGCTCTCTGCTTTCCTGCCCCCCAGCACAGATTTGGTGATTTCTCTGCTCAGGGCCAGGTGCTCTCTGCAGAGCTGCTGGCAGGGGTGGATGTCCCAGCCAAGGGACATCCTGGCACTGCCACTTTACCATCCCCTGGTGCCCAGCCATCCTCTCTGGAGCCCAACCTGCATTTCCTGTGAGATGTTTCACTAATGAAAGGAGAAATCCATGTGCAGGAACCCATTCTGTGGGAGGATGTTTGTCTACATGTGATGTCTGGTGCTCTGCACTTGCCTTTGTCATCCTTTGCAAGTGTTATTTTTATTTATCTCAAGATTTATTTTTTTTCTCTCTCAGTGTGAAGGAAGAATCAATTAGGAAATCACAACCCTAACAGAAACTGACAAGGAGGGATAGAAATAATAATAATAATAATAGTCAAGTTTCTTTAGGTCTACACTTTGCAATTTAATTTTTACCACTGAATTTCCAATTCAGGAGGCCTCAGAATCACAACCATCAAAATTTAGCTTAAGAGGCATTGTTTGTAGAGAGAATAAACACGGGTTAGAAAAAAGAAAGAAAAAAACCAACAGGCAGAGCAATTACTAAAGAGGGAGTTCAATAACTTGCACATGTCCATCAGCTTTCAGCGTTCCCATAAAAATATTATATTTAATGGGTCAGGTGGGACAACGCAGAGACCACTGTGAGTGGGTCTGATTCCTGGTGCCACAGCAAAAACAAAAAACAGAGCAGCAAGCCCTGATGGCAGAGCAAACCACAGCAGGGATTTCTTGGGGATTTTCCCTGGAGAGAACCCCAGGCTCAAGCACGTAAAAGAGAATATTTATTGCAGGATGAACAGGAGCCTGCAGGAGGCTTTTCTTGGGCTTCTGTGCCCGTTTCACCTTCAGCAAGTTGGGCACCTGTCTTCAGATCATGATTTTGGTCCCTGCACCCTGTGATTTTTATTGCTGATGAATTAAACAGCCCTGGGTTTAGTCCTGCCTGAACTTCCACAACAACTCGCACCCAGCACCTTAATTAAAAACATTACAGCTCCTTGTAATGCTTCATCTGAAAGAAAATCTGCTCCCTGCCAAGCAGGGGAAAATATTCATGGCTTTGTGGAGCCCTGGTAATGACTTTGTGGATTAAAGGGAAATGGAAATCATGTGCAATTCACTGTCCTGGTCACTGGATTTAGGAATTGGGTTCCTAATGGATGGAGTGTGCACTTCCCAGCAGGCTGGAAATTTTGCTGACTGTGTGAAAGTCAAACAAAATTGAGGAGAGCAGCAGCTGAGCACGTGCAGTGATCCCAGAGACAGAGTGAGAGAAATTCCTCCAATCAGCCAAAACATGCAGCACTGAAGGTTCACATTTGTCCCCTGGCAGGGGATTTGTCAGTGATGCTCCCAACAAGTTCTGTGGAATATGAGAAGAAAATATTTGTCTTTCCAAGGTGTTCTTTTGGGCAGGATCAGCCCAAAATCATGAAGTGAGCAAGGGATCCTCTCTCAAGAGGTTGGAGACACCTGGAAAGTCCAATCTGCTCTTGGGCTGTGCTCCACTCCTGAGCTGGGGCTCCACTGCAGCACCTCAAGGAGCTTGCCTGGATTTTAATGAGGCCTTAATGGGAGAAGTTCAGTTTGGTGGCTCCTGCTGGTGAAAACAAGAGAAAACCTTAGAACACTTTTGTAACAGGCAAAAGGCAAAATAGCCACAATTTCACCTGGAAAACAGTCACAATTTCACCTTAAAATAGGTATGATTTCACCTTGAAAATAGCCATGATTTCATCTGAAAATAGTCAGGATTTCATCTGAAATAGTCAGGATTTCATCTGAAAACAGCCACAATTTCACCTGGAAAATAGCCATGATTTCATCTGAAAATAGTCATGATTTCACCTGGAAAATAGCCACAATTTCACCTGGAAAACAGGTGGTACCACACCTGATGGAAGCAAAATCCTTCCACTACCAGACTTCACTAAACATGAGAGAATTTAAAATGTGGTGTGGGACCCCTCTGCTCTTGGGAAGTTTGATTAACCAGGAAAAGATTCCCAAAGGCCAGGCAGGGAAAAATATTGCCCAAAATGCACAGAAACACCCCCAGGGCGCCCAGCTGAGCATCTCTCTTAGGGAAACTGAACACCCTGCCTGGGAGAGATGATTTTCCCAAGAATGTGAGTTTTGTGGCAAAACAAGGAGCAGCAAAGAAGAGAATTTGTGGCTCTGTGGGTGGGGCAAGCTGAGCAGAGAGGGGACACGATGATGCAGCAGAGCCAGGGTGGGGAGGCAGAGCAGGGAGGGATGAAATATTGCAGATATCAAAGGCAATGAACTGTTCTGTGCATCTGGGAGCCACTGGGGAAGGTCAGACCAAGGAGAGGTGGTGGAGGGGCCCCAGGGCAGAGCAGGAGCTGCAGGACTCCCCAGGAGAACAGATGCTGATTTCCAGAGCTGCTGATCCAGCACAATTCCTGCATGGCTCAGTGCCCACAGCAGCTGGGAAAGGACGAATCCAGAAGGAGAGGGGGCTTCTCCTCCTCTCCTTTTGCCTGCAAAGATGACAGAGGTGGGTGCTGGAAGTCAGGATTTGAATAGCTGAGCTGGTGTAGCCCAGGGATTAAATGATTAAGGATCATTAGGATTTGAAAATTGAGGAGAACTGGCTGGAGGAATACTCAGAGCCGTCTCTCTGAGATGGGAGCTGGCTTTGCTCCTTGGCCACGAGGGACAGGACAATAATTCATTGTGTTTTCTTGGGTTTGAAATGCAGGGAAGTGGCTCTTGGAGCAAGGGGAGTCATGTGGCCGTGCTGATTGACACATCCTCATCAAAGCTGCTCTGAGGGACCGGGGGCAAATCTCAGTCATGGATGGTTTGGGGCAAACTTCCACAAATCTGAGGAAGAGAGTGGGGAGGAAAAGGGGAAAAAAAGAGCTCTGCTCTGGAACTCGCTGCTTTTGGCAAAGATTTTTGCAAACAAGCTCAGGGGGAGGAGTGGCAATGGAAAGAGCAGATGTTCAACGAGTGCTCGGTGACATAAGTGGAGGGCAAATATTTGATGGCTTCAATCTGAATTATTATTATTTACTTTTAATAAAGTGTGGCTGAAGGACTCAAGAGCTACAGTATCCCTGTGCCAGGTGCTGCATAAACAGGGGAAGCCTGGCTGGAGGGGAAGCAAAAAGGGTTTATTCAGCCAAGGAATTAACACAACCTATTTCTGCAATTAAATTGTTTTACACTTCAAATGCCAAGTACCAAAATGTGAACATTAGACAGACAAAAACAAATAATGAAAAAAAAACCTTAAATATTTGCCATGCTTTCTCCAGCACTTAAAAGTATTTTGTTCAAATTTCAGCCACTTCTGTACATAACTAAGGGGGGTGGGAAGTGAAGAGATTCAACCTTTCCAATTCCTCAAAATTAATACAATTGGCTGTGTGACTGATTAAGAGTTATTTGCAGACATTGCTGGATGATCTCAAACACAGCACAGATTCTAAAGAAATATAGATCACCAGCATTCATGAAGCTGGGAATTTATTAGATTAGTCAGAGGCTCAGATCTCATCAGAGAGATTTGGCATTAGGATACAGATAAAGGAATTATGAGGAGAAAAAAAGAGCTTTTGTAGAGAACAGGATGTTGAGTCTATAGCAATGCAATGTTTAATAAGAACCAATATCTTCCAGGCTGAAGAGCTGCCTCTGACAGAGACCATCCCTATGTGAGAGCACAGGGAAGGAATAAATCCTTCCCTTTAACCACTGAAAACCGAGATGTGCCCAGTATTTCTGGTTGTGTGTCCAAGGCTGAAAGCACAGAGTCAGAAATGGTTTTTAAAAAGCCTTTTCTGCCCATCCTCTCCACCCAGCTGAGAAGGGCTCAAGTGGGCTGTGTCTGGAGCAGCTCCAGCTTGAGAAATTCATCTGCCAAATGTTGCAGAGATCAAAGCTTGCCCTGCACCCACGGATTCTTAAAGAACAGGAGGAACCCGAGGCTCTGCTCCAGCAGCCTGCCAGGCAGGACCCAAACCTCTGCTGAATTCCAGGTGGGCAGGGGCAGTGCTGGGCTTTTCTGGGAGGAGATTGTTGCTGGAGGGAACTATTTATACCCCAAACTGGTCCTAAAAGGATTATTCATGATTATTCAAACCCCAAAGTAAACAACTTAAACCAGTTCCCTATGACCTCTCCTTGCTGAAGTTTAACATGTTGGAGTGAGAAAATGTTAAAAATGGAGGATTTCTGATAAAACCATATTTGGTTGTAGGTCTTGGATGAAGACAAAGCCTTAATCTTTAATTTTAAAGATTCCTTTGAAAGTGGAACCTGCTTTTTTATTAGCAGAAGGACAGGTTAAAGGAAGTTACAGGAGCATTCCTCCCCCTGTAGGGAAGATATCCCTGAATTCTTCCTTTCCATGAGGACTTGCTAAGAAACCTGGAAGGATGAGATTTTCAGAGGGCCTGAAAGCAGCAGGCAGTGAATTCCCAGAGAAATTCAGCCTTAGGACATCCTTCTGCAGGGGGTCCAGCCTGATGTGTGCCCTGGATTTCAGCTGGGAGGGCAGAGCACCATCCTGGGGAAGGTTCTGGTCCATCACAGGGATGAAGGACGAATGTTCTGGGATAAAACTTCTTCCCTTTCCTTCCTGCAACACAAATTCAAATTCAGGCAAAAATTCCATAGGGAAAGAGGCATGATCGAAGGAGCAGCACCACAAATGGAGAACTGAGAAATCTGCCTTAAAACCAGGGCTCAGCCTTGACATTCTGGACTCACCAGGCGCTGGGATTGTCCTGCCACCCTCTCCCAGAGGCAGGAAACCCTCCCTGCCCTTCCAGAGGAGGCTCCTGAGGGTCTCTGCTGCCTGGGAGGGGGTGAATCACAGCCTGGAATTGGTGCAGGGAGCTCTGAGCGCTGCCATTGTCAGGCAGGGAAGTGCTGGGGACAGAAAATACCGCGGCATCAGCAAGAACAGCTCGGGTGGGTGACTCAGAGGCCGCGGTGGCAGCGGGGTGCTGTCATCCTCAGAGCTCTGCTGAGCACCAGGCAAAGCTGGCATCAGGTGCTCAGGGGGGACTGGGAACACTTTCTAGCAAGAGCACCCAATTAGGTATTATGCAGAACCAGGAATGTTTCTGAATCAGAAGTGAGCAATAGCTGCAATTAATACACCCTTGATATCTTGGATAGCAAAGGATCAGGGGAACGGGGAGCCAGGAGAGAGGCAGAGGAGGAAGATTTTCCAGAGGTTTTTGGAAGGAACTGATGGCAGAAGTGTTGGTTTGATCGATATGAAGGCTGCAGTGTTGAAATTAGAATTCAGCCCCCCTGAAAGCCCCAGCCTGGGCAGGATTTTTGTAGGAACAGGTCTCCAAGAGCTCATAAGACCTTGCTTGAGGAGATCCCTGTATCCGATTTTTGTCTCTAATTCTGCCCCTGTGGGTGCAGAGGTGGCCAAACCTCCTGCTCGTGAAACGTGCTGGTTCCTGGAGACCAGAGAGGGCACGAGGAGTGTGGAAAGCAGAGCTGTGCCTCCTCCAAGCCGTGCTCAGAAGCGCTCAGGTGTAATTACTGCCAGGCCCTCAGTCACGGCTGTCACCTCCCCTGTCACCTCCCCGCTGCATTTGCATCAGCCACAGAGTGCCCGGGGGAGGCTCGTTTATTTAAAGCCACCAGGACTCTGCTGGGTGACTTCTGTGCCAGCTGCTCCTGAGGAGCCCAGGGCAGGCCATGGGCATTTTCAGCAGCATCAGCGGCGCTCTCAGGTCAAGGATTTACAATATTTTCCTCATTCCTGGCCTCTCCTCCTCCTCAGTGCCTGCAGACCTGTCCCCTGAGCAGAAATGAATAGCTAAAGGTTCTCACTCAATGCCAGCTGCTCCACACCTTCCTTGCTCTCCAGGGAACCACGACCAGGAATCCACAACAATTCTGGGCTGGCATGCAAAATAAAAAATAGTGAAACTACTCCTGGAGATGCTTTTTTTTCCCTCCTCCACAAAACCCCTGAAAAAGGAAACAAAGCAGCTCCTCAGACACATTTCCCCCCTTCCCTTTCCTTCCACCTTCTCTCTGCTCCAAAGAAATGATGTTATTTCCTTTGACTGGAATATCTTTGTTGCATTCTCAGCGGAGCCCAGCGAACATCCTGGGGACAGAAAGGATGTCAGTGTGACAGTTTCCTATGGCCCATTGATTCCAGAATTCCAGAGCAAAGTGACACTATCCAGGGAGGCAGTGTTCTGTGCAAATTCCACTTAGACATTGATTTCTGGGCCAAGCCTTTGGAGAGGATCTGTCTGGGAGGGATGGGCACCTCTGGGCAGCAGCAATTAGCAGGAAACATCAACCTGGCAACAGCTGCAGGCCAAATGCCTTGGGGACAGCAGGTGGAGGCTGCTCTGAGTTGGACATGGCCCTCAGGGATGCTGTCTCTGGTGGCTTTGGCTGCTCTTTCCCTCTTGAGTTAGGCCCCAAAATCGTGTCTGGAGTCCAGAGGGAAGCTTGGGCCCCGAAAGCTCACCCTGAACTCCAGATTTTATCCTAAATGGGTCATGTCTGAGGCAAAACCTTGGGGGGTTCCATGCAGGAGCAGAGGCTGGCTGAAGTTTTGGTGGGGAGGCCCCAAACCTTTACCAGGCACAGGTGGCCGTGCCTGGCGCTCCTCAGGATCAGCCCTGCCAGGGTTTTATTCCTGGAAAGGTTTGCAGGCAGAGTGAAAACCAAAAGGAGAGTTCCAGCTTCGCTGTTTCTGAGAGGAAAAAGGTTCCAGCAGCTGCCAGAGACACGCAGGGTTTTGCTGGGCCGTGAACATCCCACTCTGCTCTCTCGTGCTCTTTGCCGCCATCGTGATGAGAGGATCCATCACGGGGAAATGCTGGCACGGATAATAAACATTTTTCAGTTTGATCTCTGGAAAAGCACGGGGAGCTGCCAGCAGAGGAGGGCAAACCCCTGGCTCTGCACTCCGGCCCCTGTCCTGGCTGCCTTGTCCCCCTGAGTTGCAGCAGATTCCCTCCTGCTGTAATACAAACACATGGGACTCTCAAATTTTCAAGCAGAAAAGCTGAATCTTTATTGTATAACTCCTATTTTTATAGGGATATCAGAAGGCACTGTGTTAAATCGAATTAGTTTATTTTTTTTTGCTACTATATTTACTATATTATATATTTATATTATATACTATATATATATTTATATTATAAATTTATATTATATAATAGATTTATATTTATTTTATATATTTATATATAATATATTTATATGATATATTTACTACATCATATCATATATTATACTATATTATGCTATATTTATAATAATATTTACCCTTTTTAAAAATTGGTTAGGAAATGTCTGTGTGTGTATGTGTTAAGACTTTTTCTCTACTTAGGTGTTTACTTTTTTTTTTTGTAGATTCTTATGGGAAGGACTTTTTGTTTTTAGAGGTGTGAAGGGTTTTCTCACTAGAATAGATTGTTGTGTTAACTGATTTTTATTTTCATGATCTGTTTACATGGGAACTTACAAGCTAGCTGCTAGCTCAGCCAGAGTAGCAGGGCATAACTATATTTTTTAAGGTTTTTTTGGTAAGGTATTAGTGAGATGTCACACCCTCCCGCTGCTGGAAAAGTGCTTGCAGGGAGGTTTTCTGGGGGGATGAGCAGCAGGGATGAGCAGCAGGGTGCTGCTGCACTGCTGCCATCAAACACAGGCTGCAACCTTGCAGCCCTGCCCCGCCCTTGACCCTGCAGCTAATCCATGGCTGGATCAGCTCAGCCACCCTGGAAATCTCTGCGGTGGGAATTAGAGTGGCTTTGCTGCCCTTAATTCTCAAGGGAATTTGTTCCTTTTTGGGCTCTTTCTCCCTCAAACCAAGGCTCTGTTTTTCCTCTGTTCAGGAGCTTCACCCAGGTCAGAGCCAGGGGCTGTTTGTGCCTTTTCCCTGTGGTTTTTGATCCTTTCCCTCTCCCTTTTCCCCAGGAAAATGCAGTTTTTGGGCACGGGCAGGGAAAAGCCCTCTCTTTCGCAGCCAGCTCTTTAAGTGCTTCTCTCTTTCCTCTTTCTGAGCAACTGTCAGCACTAAAATCCAAATTGCTCCTCAAAGCAGGACTGAGAGACTCACGAACCTCCTTAATGGCCACCAAGAATGCTTCCAAATGCTGCCAGTGCCGGGGCTGGGGAAAAGAAGGTTCTTTTTAGGACTGAAAACTTTCCGGAGTTGGGAATTTACAGAGTTGTCCATGTAACTGTAGTTTGTACCACGAGGATCTGTACTGGATACAGCCTTTAATTGTGTGATCACACAGTTTGAATGTCTAGGTTTTGGTGTTTAAGTTTCCCTCTTTCATGCAAAATATTTGGAACTTTTCTTCTGTTTCATTTTCCCAAATTAAAACTTTTTTTTTTTTTTTTTAATAGAAACACCAAACTTTTTCCTTTTCACGTTATTCAAACATTAACTTTCCCCATGATGCATATAAGGACAAAAATTATTACTGTGAAAATAGTTCTATTTAAAGAAAAAAAAAAAAATCTTGAGGAAGATAGAGAAGAAAATGAAAGGAAATGTTGGTTACTTTATCCAGGGATTTTTACACATTCCCTAAGCACCATTGAGTAAATTCCTGATGAATGGACACAAGAGATGAGCTATAAATGACTCCTCCAACTCCAGCAGGAACAGCCTGGAAAAGGCTGGAGTTGCTGAGCCCATCTCCCTGGCTGTGGCCTTTCCTTTTTAAAGCCAATTTTATTCCTCCAGTCAGAGGTCAAAAAATCCAGCACAGGCCCAAGGGGCTGCTCCTGCCCATCTCAAACCCTGTTACACCTCAAAGACACTTCTCCATGTCCCTGCTTTTTTTTTAAATTTTTTTTTTTGTCCCACCCTGCATTTTCTGCATGGTTCTGCCTCCTCGAGATAGTTTTGCATTATGAAAGGGCAACAGGAGAGGAGAAAAAACTGTTGCTGTATTTAGCATTGATTTTTCCCCTTCACTCTGAGTCACAGAAGCTAACATTTAATTAATTTCTGACACTTTGACAGCTCCTAAGAAGACATTTGTAGAGCTATCAAGTGCTGCTGATAGCACTGTCAGACAGACACTTTTTGAATTATCAGCTATTAAGGACCCATATGCAACAAATTTCCAAGGATTATTATCCAAATTGTTCTCTGAATGAGAAAAGCACACAAAAGCTCAGTGAAACTTAAAGAAACCATTGTTCCCAGGTGAATTTGATATTTGCAAATGTTTTGCTATTTTGATCACTTACATGGTTTAATAAATCGAAGTCACTTTGTCTTTTATTAAGGAAATTAAGTGGCTTTGGTTTGGGGTGTCTGAGAGCAGGGCCAGATCTCCCAGTGTGGTCTGTATGGAGATGCACCTTGGGAAACATGGAATATTTGATCCTTCCCTCAAACATGGAATATTTGATCCTTCCCTCAAACATGGAATATTTGATCCTTCCCTCAAACATGGAATATTTGATCTTTCCATCCAACATGGAATATTTGATCCTAGGAAGGGCTGAGCAGGGAATGAGGCCACAGAAACATGGAATTGTTTAGGTGGGAAAAGCCTGGCCAAACCAGCACCACCACCACTGACCCTCAGCCCCAGGAGCCACATCCACAGGATTTTGGGCCCTTCCAGGGATGGTGACTCCAGCACTGCCCTGTTCCAGTGCCTGACAACCCTTTGCATGGATTGTTTTTCCCATAATATCCAAATAAACCTCCCCTGGCACAACGTGAGCCCTCTGTGAAAGGCTCAGGAGCTCCCTGGCATTTCCTGCGCCGCTGGCTGGGTTATGGAGAGGTCAGGAATGATTTATAAACTCAGGGGGTTCTCAGATTCGAGCCCAGATTGCTTCTGCTGGGTGGAAATCCCTTCTCCANCTTTTCCTTTGCACGTTATTCAAACATTAACTTTCCCCATGATGCATATAAGGACAAAAATTATTACTGTGAAAATAGTTCTATTTAAAGAAAAAAAAAAAAATCTTGAGGAAGATAGAGAAGAAAATGAAAGGAAATGTTGGTTACTTTATCCAGGGATTTTTACACATTCCCTAAGCACCATTGAGTAAATTCCTGATGAATGGACACAAGAGATGAGCTATAAATGACTCCTCCAACTCCAGCAGGAACAGCCTGGAAAAGGCTGGAGTTGCTGAGCCCATCTCCCTGGCTGTGGCCTTTCCTTTTTAAAGCCAATTTTATTCCTCCAGTCAGAGGTCAAAAAATCCAGCACAGGCCCAAGGGGCTGCTCCTGCCCATCTCAAACCCTGTTACACCTCAAAGACACTTCTCCATGTCCCTGCTTTTTTTTAAAATTTTTTTTTTGTCCCACCCTGCATTTTCTGCATGGTTCTGCCTCCTCGAGATAGTTTTGCATTATGAAAGGGCAACAGGAGAGGAGAAAAAACTGTTGCTGTATTTAGCATTGATTTTTCCCCTTCACTCTGAGTCACAGAAGCTAACATTTAATTAATTTCTGACACTTTGACAGCTCCTAAGAAGACATTTGTAGAGCTATCAAGTGCTGCTGATAGCACTGTCAGACAGACACTTTTTGAATTATCAGCTATTAAGGACCCATATGCAACAAATTTCCAAGGATTATTATCCAAATTGTTCTCTGAATGAGAAAAGCACACAAAAGCTCAGTGAAACTTAAAGAAACCATTGTTCCCAGGTGAATTTGATATTTGCAAATGTTTTGCTATTTTGATCACTTACATGGTTTAATAAATCGAAGTCACTTTGTCTTTTATTAAGGAAATTAAGTGGCTTTGGTTTGGGGTGTCTGAGAGCAGGGCCAGATCTCCCAGTGTGGTCTGTATGGAGATGCACCTTGGGAAACATGGAATATTTGATCCTTCCCTCAAACATGGAATATTTGATCCTTCCCTCAAACATGGAATATTTGATCTTTCCATCCAACATGGAATATTTGATCCTAGGAAGGGCTGAGCAGGGAATGAGGCCACAGAAACATGGAATTGTTTAGGTGGGAAAAGCCTGGCCAAACCAGCACCACCACCACTGACCCTCAGCCCCAGGAGCCACATCCACAGGATTTTGGGCCCTTCCAGGGATGGTGACTCCAGCACTGCCCTGTTCCAGTGCCTGACAACCCTTTGCATGGATTGTTTTTCCCATAATATCCAAATAAACCTCCCCTGGCACAACGTGAGCCCTCTGTGAAAGGCTCAGGAGCTCCCTGGCATTTCCTGCGCCGCTGGCTGGGTTATGGAGAGGTCAGGAATGATTTATAAACTCAGGGGGTTCTCAGATTCGAGCCCAGATTGCTTCTGCTGGGTGGAAATCCCTTCTCCAAGTGGGACTCAGATGTGCTGGGGGGATGTCCATGGTTACAGCCCTGCCCTGGCAGCTCTGCAGTGAACCCACCTGGGCAGGAGCTGAGGTATCCTCCCCACACAGCCAGGGAAAACCTCTCCCAGGGGCCAAACATCCTGCAGGTCTCCCTGCAAACATGGAATTTACATTTTCATCCCCTGGCACCAGAGAGAGACCCCAAACCAGCAACACCCAGAGCTCCCCTCCACTCTGCACATCCTCCTTGAGCTTGGTTTGTTCACCTCCCTCAGCACAGAGGAGATTTTGTTGTCTGAATTTCAAGTTAATGGCACACAAACCTCTGTCCCAGCAGCCAGATTTCTTTAGGGTGTTGTGACAGCACAGAGAGACAGAAGAAGTCCAGAAGCCACTCTCAGTGGGCAAAACAAGCACCAGAGCTCCCACAGATTTAGGAACTGCACAGGAATCCCATGATTTTTTATGTTTTACCTCTGGAGGAGTGCACAGCTCGTGGCCATTGGCCAGGGAATGCTGGGGTGTTGCTGTGGTGATAAGATTTTCCAAGGAAAACCAGGAAAGACATGTTCCCAGCTCCAGGAGGTGCTGAGGGCTGTGGGGTGGCAGCAGTGCTGTCCCCACCATGTTCCCCTTCACTGTCACCTCACTGGGGCCATGGCAGAGGCAGCACAGCCCAGCCCTGACTGCAAAAGCTGCTGCTGTCAAGTCCCATCATTGTCACTATTCAGGTCTAGGGGTTTAAAATTTATTTATTTCACTGCTGGAGGAAAAAAAACATATAAGGAAAAGACAAAAGAAAAAAAAAATGAAAGGAATACAACCCAAAGCCCCACAAAGCACATGGAAAATAAACAAAGTGGGTCATGGCACTTCTGCCCTGAACTGTGCACACCTAAGAGGGAGCAGGGAATGGCAGGGCACAAAACATCCCAGGCACTGTGCCTGTGCCAGCTGTAACACAGAGTAACTGGCACAGGAACCTGGGCGTGAGCTGGAACTCCTGCAATCCCTGCCTGGGTCAGTGGTTCTGCATCCATCCCATTTCCAGCCAAACATTTCACCAGGGCAGGGAGAACAGGCTCCAGGGAATTCACAGAGTCACAGAATCACCAGGTTGGAAGAGACCTTCAAGATCATGGAGTCCAACCCAGCCCCAACACCTCAGCTAAACCCTGGCACCCAGTGCCACACCCAGGCTTTGTTAAACACACCCAGGGATGGTGACTGCACCACCTCCCCAGTCCCTGGGAATTCCCAAAAATTCCCAGAATTCACAGAATCAGAGAATCACCAGGTTGGCAGNCCAGAATCACTGGGTGACTCCACCACCTCCCCAGTCCCTGGGAATTCCCAAAAATTCCCAGAATTCACAGAATCAGAGAATCACCAGGTTGGCAGAGACCTTCAAGACCATCGAATCCAACCCAGTCCCAACCCCTCAGCTAAACCCTGGCACCCAGTGCCACATCCAGGCTTTGTTAAACACACCCAGGGATGGTGACTGCACCACCTCCCCAGGCAGGCCATCGAGCGAGGCAGCAGAAACCTGATTTTTTTTCATTTTTTTCATTTTTTTCTTTTTTTTTTTTTTCCACTTTTTCCACGCTGACCCAACAGCCTGTCCACCACCTGTGTGGCAGGGTGGAGCTGGCAGCTGGCACTTGGGCCCCCATGGATCCCCTCAACCTCTCGTGGTACGACGGGGACAGGAACTGGAGCAGGGCCCTGAACGCGTCGGACGCGGCGCAGAAGCCGCACTACAACTACTACGCCGTGCTGCTCGCTCTCCTCATCTTCATCATCGTCTTTGGCAACGTCCTGGTGTGCATGGCAGTGTCCAGGGAGAGAGCCCTGCAGACCACCACCAACTACCTGATCGTCAGCCTGGCCGTGGCTGACCTGCTGGTGGCCACGCTCTGCATGCCCTGGGTGGTCTACATGGAGGTAAGGGCTGGGAATGTGGGTTGAGGAAGGATGGGGAGGGTTTAGCAGCCTGGGAATCAGCCTCCTGAATTCCCCCCCAAGTGGTTTTCATGCCCTAAATACAGGTTTTTTCGTTCCCTGAAGTGCAGGTTTTTTCGTTCCTGAAATTGCATTTTTTTCTGTTCCTGAAATTGTAGCTTTTTTATCCCCAAAATTGCCATTTTTTTCCAGGAGCTGGATGGGAGAGCAGGTAGCTTGAAACCCCACTGCTGCTCAGAGGACTAAATGACAGCCAATTGCACCAGAAATTCGGGGTCAAGAGGGAAAGGACCCCAATTTTGTGTTCAAAACTCCACCATGGGTATCACACTGAAACCACATGAAATTTGTGGAGGTGCAAGGGACCCCCAAGGATCATTGAATCCAGCAATCAGGAAAAAAAAAAAAAAAAGAAAGCAATCAAGGCCCTGTTTCTGAAGGGCTGCAGGAAGGCAATTGTGGAAGCAGGATGGGAATCCATAGCTTTATATCAAAATATAGGGGGGAAAAAATCACTTTTCACAGCTCAGCCTTCAGCACAAACCATGCCGAGTTTCCAGTCAGTTTCCATGCACTCACTCGTGGGAGGGATGGTAACACAGGGAGGAGAGCAGGGGAAGGAGGGATCATCAATGAGCCCAGTAAGTCCTGATGCAAAGCAAAACAAAGCCACTGACGTGGCACGGGCTGTGAGAGAGCACAGTGCTAATTATCAGTGAGTTAATGATTGTTTTCGTGGCACTGGAGAACGTGGAGCCTCTGCTGAAGCTCGTTAATGTGGCCACAGGCCGGTGGGAGGCAGGCACTGTCTCTGGGGCTTCCATCTCCTTCTGTTCTTCCTTTTCCACTCATTTGAAGCAGAGGCTGATGCTGGGAGAAGCTCCTGCTCCCTCAGGTCCAGCCAGAAGAACCTCTCTGACCCTTTTTAATTTTAAGGCAGAAGAACAAACCACAAACGATGCAAAATTCTCTCCCTTTTCTGGGCTCACGTGCAGGGTTGCTCAGGAGCCACAGCTGCCTTCATCTACCAGCTGGGAAAATTCTCTCCAGCTTTTGTGTCACAAGCTTGGCCTAAAACTCAAAATCAAAACGAAACACTTGAAAAAACCCCAGCCTTGGTGCAGACAGATCTTTTACCCCCAAATTTTGGAGGTTTCTCCAACACAAATGAAAACACCAAGAGAAAGAACTGCTGCAGTTCCCAGCTTCCTCCAAACCATGCCCTCAGGAAACTGAGGTTTGGATCTGGCTGGAAACCTTTGCCTTTGGGCAATTTCTCCTCAAAGTTCCTGATGTAACTGTCTCTTAAGTGCTTTTTTAATCACTGAGTATTCATCTGTCACTCAGGCTTCAATGCAGTCATTCTCCCTTCTTTATGCTGCCTATGGTTATGTATATCAGAGCAGAAATAACTGAAGAATAGATATCTTATTCATTCTATTTTCAAATGCAGTAGGGCTCTATTTTTGTTAGAGGGAAATATACTTTTTTTCATCACATGTCAAACACAGCAGTCCGAATAATTGCTATTAAACTTAATTGGCAAAGTTCAGCTTCAACAGCAAGAGAAGTGAAGAGAAAAAAGGCTACTGGTGCCTGGAAGTGTTATCATTAGCTCTTTGTCTTTAGCACATCGTGTGGAGTGTTAAAGGATTTTCACTCTGAATCAAACTCATTTTGTTCTCCAAAAATAAAAAAGAGAAAGGTGAGGAATGCCTACCCTGATTTTTTAAACTAAGAAATGAAGGGAAGCTCTTGCTTGTCTGCTGCTGACCTTTGCTGGGTGTAATTGGAAAAACTGTCTGGGAAAAAGCCGTAAGTAAAATTAGAGGATGCTTGGGAATTAAAATGAATATATTTCCCTCCTCGTTCTGCCTTGAAATGCTTCAGGGAGCTGTTTAAGCTCCTTTATTTTCCCTTGAGAGTTGGAGGAACCTTGTGCTCCCTGGTGGCACTGGAATGTGAGCTCAGGTTTGTGCTGGGGCTGCCCAAACCCACAGGGTGGAACCACAGCAGCCCCTTGGAAGGGGCAGAGCCCTGCCTTTGACCCAGCACAGCCCCAACCACCCACCAGCCTCTCCATCTTCCTGCCAAACCTTTTGTGCCCCACCAGCAGCCCAGCTCCAGGGATTGCTCACCAGCCCCAGGGATTGCTCAC
>VYZP01024325.1:0-40455 GCA_013400635.1 Hypocryptadius cinnamomeus
TTGTCCAGAGAGGGTGTGGAGTCTCCCTCACAGGGGATATTCCAGAACCCTCTGGAGGCAATCCTGTGTCCCATGCTCTGGGATGGCCCTGCTCGAGCAGGGAGGTGGGAGCAGATGATCACTGTGGTCCCTTCCAAACTGACCCAGTCTGTGATTCTCTGCAATGTTTATATTCTTCTCTACCTGTACCATCTAGCATCATTTGTTTGGGTTTGTTGTTTGGTTTTTTTTTTCACATAATATAAAACATGCTACCTCTATGTGGGAAGAGCTGCATTTTCTCTCAGGAAAGTTGATGTACTGTACTGGCATTCTGCTAAACATCTGGGTTTCAATAGCTTTTATTCACACACACACAGAAAGTCATGAAGAATTTATTATTATCAAAACAATCGATTTCCAAGGAAATGTGAAATGGTTTAAAATCAATTGTTCTCATTGCAAAGAAGAAACTGTTGAAGAGACAACTTTAAATATAATAAAATAATAAATATTAAGAAAGTGCCTTTACAATAAACTGGTTGTTTAAGGATTAATGTAGCATGTTTCAAGTAGTGATTTATGAATGATGAGTCAGACTTGGAATTCAGAACTTGCTTGACAAAGCAGAGCAAACAATATAAAAATTTTGCATGATGAAATTGCTTATTGCTTAAGCTCAATTTGCTATTAGCTTTTGTTAAATTATTCCAAAATAAAATCAAATCCAGATTCAAACCCTGGACCCTCTCTCTCATGATCTGAATAGAGAAAAGTAGAATCTGCATTCTCTAATTCTAGATGCTCATTAAACTTAGAGTTTTCAGTGAGAAACCATGAAATTATGAAGGGTTTGAATCCACAGCTGGCATTTCTATCAGCTTTGAGCTTTCATTTAAGACATTTAATTTTAGTGCATGTCTGATGATTTCATATGTCTAGCTGTAGATAATTTGCTCTGTATCATATCCAGTGTAGGTCAGGGTAGCCTTTTGATTTCCTTAGAATACAAAATTTCACGAAGCTCGAAGTGGGGCTCTTTGTGCCTTCTGAGCTGGGAGGAGAAATGCCATCAGTCAGTTCTGGGGCTGCTCCATGTGTGAGTTCCCAATGACCCTGGCACCCAGATAGTGCCAAGGGAGGCAGCACTTGGCTTTGCAAGACCCTCACCCAGCCCTTTGGCTGCCCACAGGGTATCACTGCTGCCTGAATGGCCCTTGTGAGCCCTGCTGGGGAGCAGGGACACTCTTCCAGGTGCATTTCTTTCCTTATTTGTTTGTGTTTGTAGGTGTTCTGGGGCCTCATTTCAGGGTAGTCTGTTAAAAGAGCTTTATCTAACTAACATTGTCCTTTGCAGACACGGCCAGGTAATGTATTTTAATGTTCTTTGCAATTGCTTACCTAGAATGGTATTGTTAAGTATTGTTAAGTTTATTCTTACACAATTTATTTTCTACAGTGTATTTTTCAAAATCCTGTCTCTTCTGGAACTGGAAATTTCCTAAGAAGTTGAAGAAAAACAAAAAACTTGTTTCATACTTTGCTAATTCTTTACTTGACAGTGTCTAGGTTTTAATTTTATAAGCCTTCACTATGACACTTTTTCTTCCCCAGTATCTATTTATTAACTTTTTCATTTCCTCACAGGATGGCTTTTGTATAATTAACATTTTTCTGACCAGTCTCAGAATTTTTCTGTTCTTTGATATATCAGTTGAAAACTGATTTGCATATTGTACTGGATGGACTTCTTAAGTCATAACCTATTTTCAGCTTGTTTACTTTTTGGTTTTTTAAAACTGACTGCTTTCTGAGGGCTTCATTGGGGTTTTTTTAATTGACTTAGGGACACCTAACTTATGTTTTCATTGAATTGTTCTCCAAGTTGGTGTCTGAATCATAATCCCAAGAATCTCTAAGAAGAAATTAATTTCTTGTACAGCACAAGTTTTAGTAGGTACAAGTCAGGTGATCCACTTAATTGCACAACTAATTTAGCCTTAAAGGGAACAAGTTGGAATGTGTCTCCACAGTTTTTACCAATTCCCTATGGTAATACCAGCTGATGTCTAGGCATGTGTCTTGTTTTTTCCCATGTATGGATTTTGGATATGCACTTGTATAAATGCCCTGTTCCCTTTAGTCCCTATGATAACATTAGAAGGTAGACTGAGATTCTTTTTTCTTGCTTTTTTTAATAGACTCAGAACCGTATGAAGCTGATGGCTGACAACTATGAGGATGACCACCTCAAATCCTCATCCCATTCCAACCAAACCAACCACAAGCCCTCCCCTGACCAGGTAATGTCTCTTTCTTTTTTGTTTTTAAAGTAATTTTTACTGTGAGGGCTGATGATTTTGTGTCATAAGTAGTTTTCCCTGACATGCTTGCAGTACCTTGGAACAAAATAGCATTCCAGAATGCAGTTATAAACCAGAACTGGGTGCTGCTGTTGTGTTGGCTTTGTACAAACTCCTGAATGAACAGTTCCTGGTACCAAGCTGTTGTTAGGTGGGTGGAGAGGAGGAGGTACATTGAAAAGGAACAAAAACTTGCCTAAAATGTGAGATTCGAGTCCTGTATGACATTTTCAGATTTTAGTAGCTCAGGTTTATTGCTTGAGTGTGTGGAGTGTCCAGGACTGTTTCTTGTCTTCAGTAGCAGGAAATCATGCTCTAGGATTAGCTTTCTGATCTATGGATTGCATACGAGCAGTTCCCTTCATTTCCCACGAGGAAATCCCGGCCTCGGTGCCAAATGAGCACAGACTGCTCCCTCACAAACTCAATGGGCCATGAACTGAAGGAAAATCAATTTACCATCTCCAAAGCAGTGAGGAGCCTCCTGTGGCATTTACAAAGCACAGCCATGTGCTTGATAACTATTAGAGAGATTAACCATCCCTTGGGTAGCACAGAAAATGCCAACATAATTGCACATCCCATGTTGTAATCTCATCCACTGCAGTTTAATTAAAATATTAGCCATCATTAATCACTGCCTCGATGGAGTGAAGGAATGCTTCTCTTTGCCCTCTGATTCATGTAGAAATTGGTGAGATATGAAGGGAAGCATATCTCTCTAGACCTTTAAGTGCCAGCTTAGTGATACACAGAAATAATGAGTAAGGTACAAGAGGAAAATGGCAAAAGCCAATTACTTATTCACCCTGCAAAAACAGATATTGAAAAATCTCCTTTCATGTCTGCATCAGAAAACAGGAAGGAGTGTATACAATCAAACAAACAGAAAAACTCCGATTTTCAAGGGAACTTCTCTTTGCATCTTAATTTAATACCTTCCTCCACTGTATGTTGACTGGCTTGAATTTTCTGCAGTGTTTTTGGAAGATGTTGGTGTTTCACTCTCCTTTTTCCAGGAGAGTGAAATTGTTAATACTGAAAATTAAATGGATTTCCTAATCTTAATTTGGTGCAAATGTTAGAATATCTGTTGTTTCTACACTGAAGTCTACAGAGAGCTGAAACTATTTCTAGCATGTAACTTTAGTACATGCTTGCAAATAAAAGCAGCGTAGCATTTGCAGATTAAATTGAAAAGATAACATGCAAAAATGAAATAAAATATAGACATTTACAGAAATTCTTGCAAAGACCCCACAGGGAAGGGCAATAGGGAAGAGAGGGGGTGGGAGGAAGCTCTGATTGCACTTCCCCTTTGCAAAGGGGCATTTTGAAAGCTGACAAAGCCTACAAGGGAGCAGAGAAAGCTGTACCTCAAGGAGGCTCAGAATACTGCAGAAGGAATTGAAACGCTTTGTACTACTGTTTGTACTTCATGTGCTTTAAATACTAACCAACTCTTTCTTTCATTCCCATGCTGCTCTGGGGCTTTCCTCCCATTGCCACCTGTGCACCTCTAGGATGAGGAGGAGGGTATTTGGGCATAACCAGTCAGATGCTCTTAGCTCAGCCATTTTGTTCAGAACGGTGAGAACCAACCCCTCGTGCCAATAGAAGAGTTTCCGACAGTCACTCCCGCACCTCACTCCTGTGCTTGTGAAACCTGGCTGTGCTCCCTCCCCTTGCTGCCATGTCCCTGCATGAGGGTGTTTCTCGTGTGTTTATGTGCAATTTGTGATTTTCTTCTTCTAATCATCCTCTCGTTGTTTCACCGTGTTGTGGGGAGAACTTCCCAGGGCATGTAATTGAGTTTCTGTGCAAGTACGAGAGAACAGGAAATGTCTTTCATATCATTTATCATTGACTCCATGGAGGAAATGTTTTCAGTGGGATTCTTTTTCAAAGCAGTTTGCGCCATAGCCAAACCTATGTGTGCTTTTTCAATTCTGGTTTGTAAAGAATGTGCTCGAGGATAATGTTCCTCCTGAAGATAATGTTCCTTCTGAAGGTTTTAAGCATGTTGAGATCTGCTGCAGAGATTGCTGCCATGCACACTGACTTAGCTAGTCACAGATATTTATCAACTCACAATACAGGATTCTCTAGATGGACTAGGAGTATGAATTGTCTATAAATGTGAAGGCAAAGAGGAATAAATATCCCCTTAACTTTCCTCTCTCCCTTCCATCTCCCTCATTCTTTCAAAACAGTGGGGGAGAAATTAGGAACTGTTTTTCATTTAAAGTACGTTTTGTTTCTCTGTGTCCATGTCCACAATTTTTTCTTTTGTGCTGTCAAATTGTCCCCACAAAATACCCATTTCCAAAAGGGAAGACAGTGCAGAGGACAGAACCTGCTCCTCATGCCTGTTTTTAGCAAAAAAACCTCTTACTGGCCAGGAGTCAAGTACTGATTATTACACTACAGTACACAGGGTTCATTTATGCCTTGGAGTGTCAGTTTTAAAGTGGAATATATTTCTCTGAAGTACTTGAAGTATTTTAAAGGACTGATGACAGTATTTTAAAATGTATATGAAACTTTTTCTTTTTTCACTTACCCTTTTAAGAAAAAAATATTTCATGTCAGTTTCTGTGCACTTTTTTCTAAGAATTTGATTTTTTCATATCAGTTGTTTGAAAGAAAACTGAAAATTTCTGTGGAAATCTTGGACCCTTGCACTTCTGAAAATTATTGCTTTGTATTAGATTTGTAAAACATTTGTGAGAGAATAAGGCACTCCTCACTTGCACTTGCTCAATTAACTATAGACTTACAGTCTGTCTGACTGTATAGATCAAATCCCTCTCTTCAAGCCAATCATCTGAAAAATTTAATCCAACTGCGGCAGTGTCAAACTTGAATTTCATGCCTTGGGGTTTGAGCTGAGAAAATCTCTTTAGTGGACAAATTGATAAAGTGCTTCATTAATTTGCACTCGCTGTTGATTTCACATTCTTTTTGAATCACCGCTCTTGCAATGGTTGTGCGCTCGTGTATGTTGTTAAAAGTTTTAGAGATGATGCTTGTAAAGATCAGCTGAAGCACAGAAATTATACAGGGGAGAGCAGGTAAGTAAATGATGGAAAGGAAGAGGACACTCACTATGAAGGTAGGAATAATTCTGATTTTCCTTCTGGAGCAAGCATGGAGTTTGTGTAGAAAACACTGAGAAAGATCTCTCTCCTTCCTCTCCCATGTGCTGATGCATTTAAGAATGCAACTGTGCTAAGAGTATGGTTTTTCATAGTTTTCTGAATTAATGGGTGGTTGACATTAAAAACAGCTTATGTCTCCAGTTTGAGGCACTTTCCTCAGGAAAGCTGTTACAGAGTATCCCAGTCAAAATAATGAGTCAGCCAGCAGCCTTGCCTTCCACACATCTCATCAGAGAAACTTGTCAGCCTCGACATTGTCGTGCATACATCAGCAGGGAAGGTATAAACGTGATGGATGCTTCCCAAGCCAGTTATTCCCAACAGAGTACATGTTTTTACTGTGATATTCCATGTTCATTAAAAAAAAAGTCCTTATTCTCTTTGTAAAAGCTAAGATGATGTTAAGTTACAGAGTCCCTAACCTCCATGTGTTAAATTAAATTTATGTATTACAATGATAAAGTGTAATTAATAGCATAGGACTTGGCAATAAGTTTGTTTAATTTTAAAGTTCCTTCAGGTCTGTGGATGCCATCACCTCTGGTCAATACTGAAGATTAAATGGAGACAAAAAACTATGTACAATAGTTAACTACATTATTTTATTTTTATGGTTTAGGTCTTAAGGCTCTTCCCCTCCAACATTCTGGAGTTGACTGAATTTAATATTTAATTATGCCAAATCTGTACATGACAGCATTATCAGATAGAGCTCCCCTGAAATGGATCACTGTTCATAAACATATGCACTCTCCCTGTAATTTCTGAGGATGGTAGTTTACATTTCAGTTTATAGTTCAATGTAAATACCATCTTTCATCCTGAAATAATTTTTCCTAGCATTTTTCACTCGGCTTGTTTCCTTGCTCTCTGAATTTCTTACGACTCCTTTTATTCCCCAGATGGAGCTCTATCCTCCTCTACATCCAAGTCAATCCCAGTGTGATTTCACACAAGGATGCTCTTTGGTCTTTCTCAAATGCTAAACTGCTCTGGCCAATGGCTTAATTAGCTATCACTCACTTTTATCAAGAATAATATCAATTTACACCTTAAGAGATCTAATACATGCAAAAGGATAGGTGTGTATGTGGGTGTATCTTCTAGTAAATCTGTGCCAGGTGTGTGCCACGTGGGGGAAGTAAAACAAATCTTCCATACAGAGATTTCCCAAGCTGCTCAATTCATCCAGTTGTCTTGTGAAGCACAGCTGTGCTGCCTAAAATGGGAGAAAATGTGGATGTGGTTCAGAAATCTGCTTCATCCACTCATTGATTCATTAATTGAAAATTATTATTATTATTATGCTTATTAGAGCAACAGTGAAATGGTCAAAGAGCTAGCATGGAACTGGAGTGCATGAAAATGGGGATATTTCAAGGCAATGAAAATATTGGCAATTCCTATTACCATAAAAATATTGTAAGACAAAAAGGCTCTTTGTGACATTTTTCTTCAGTACTTGAATTTGACAGATTTTAACTCAGAAGAACAAGCATTGTGAGTTGAGTACTGAAGGCACTCACAAAATTTAACACTTCAGGTTTCAGAGGTGATGTCTGTGGTGGGAAGAGGGGGTAAGTCATTACAGGAAAATATTTGGCTGATCTCAAGGCTTAATGTAATCTTTGCCAGAGCAGTTAAACTACATGAAGTTTTCATTGGGATCACTACAACACCAGAAGTGTCTATACTTCGGGAAGTTTGAGGAGAACATTGATTTTTTTTTTTTTTCCCCTACATTATTTGATGCTGATTTCTTGTAGTGAAGTAAATAGTTTTTCATGGTGAGTTCCATGTTTAAATTACACAGGCATTTATTCACTACATAAATGTGATCTTCTCTCCACAACATTTTATACAGAACTGCTTGTCCTGCTGTCACACTTTTGAGGTTCTCAGTATTGTCACTCACTACACTGTGACCTCATAAGCCTTTTGACTAGATTTATTTTCAATCTGGTCTTCTTAATTGTTAGATCATGCAAAATGGTCAAAACCACCAGGCCTTCATGCCTGACTCATATTACATTGTAATTTACTGGACACAGTACTAGACCACAATTCAGAAGATAAATTCTTTCCTGGCATCATCTCCAACCTCTCACTTGTTCTGTTCCTCCCTGTCTCAAATTCTCTAATTGTAAAATGAGCCGAAGTTTTTGTAAAAGTGCAAGTTCTGCTTGGGAAAAGTGCTGTATAAGTGCTAGGTATTATTACTGTGTGATATTTGGAAATTGGCTTGTTAAAGTGATATGATGGAGATTCTAATACCTCATTTTGAAATTGTTCCTGAAATTGTGTTAGATTTGTAGTTGACTCTATTGCTACATCTTACTTTTTTTACAAGATCCTATTCCTTCCCAAGAAAAGGGAAAATAACTCGTATTTTCAAGGAACTGCCATTCCAGCATGCTGGACAAAGCTCTTTAGACCACTGTCTCTTGTTCTTTACTGTCATCTCTTGTCATCTGAAGAGTCATTTCTTCCCCTCTCTAAAAATCTACAAACTAATTGTGTAGTATAATAGTGATATTATTACAATTCTTCATCCAGGTCTGTAAAAGCATGGTGAAAGTGTCTTGTGCTTGCCTTGGAGACATACCCTGTGCAAAATTTGAAGGCAGCTACATGAGATAATCTTGCATTGCTTAAACATGTCCTGACAGAGAGAGAAACACTTTTGTTTTGTCAACAATATTTGTTTTGTCATATTGGTGACAATCAGGGTTCTTCACTCCCCCTTTTTGGATGGCAACCTTTTAGTAAGAACCCTAATGTGCTTCACTCAAATAAGATGATGTAACTAATTTATTTTTAGGAGGGTTAGAGAAGAATGCTTTCCTTTAGACAAAGTCAGCTTCCGCTCCTGTCCTTTTCTTCTTTTGGAGAACAATTCTTCTGCTAGTTCGTTGGGGTTTTTTTTTAAACCTATTATTTTTCTGGTTAATAACTAATTTCTGTTAGAAGAATGCATTCTCTGTCCAAGAATGTTATATCTATGAGCACAAAAGAACTGATCTTGATACACTGTTCATCTTCTTTCTGATCCCAGAATGATAAAACTAAGATTTCCAGATGGAATTTTGTAATCTGCAGCTCTGGGATGAATTAAACACTCACAACAGAGGTGCAACTGGACTGTATCACTGTCTTCCTATTATTCTTACAGATCAAAGAAGAACACAAGTAGATACTTACAGTCTAAAACATTCAAAACAGATGGCTGGTTTCTTTTTGTAGAGATTTGTGCTTTTCAGCAAAACAATTGCAAAAAGGCCATCATTCATTTCTGCCAGATGAGATTATGCCAGGTCTGTGTCTTATTTTCTCTTTTGATTTGCAGCTGAACATAATCTTCTACTAGTGGCTTGATCTTTGTAGCAAGTAGGAATTCTGCACTCAGACATTATTGTTTCTGGCCATACTATCTCCCAGTTATTTTGAGCTCTGTCACTCCTAGGCAGGACACTCAGAGACACAGGACAAGCAGCTGCAGCCAAGCCCTTTTAGTTGTCATTTAGGAGGAAAGAAACTGAGAGAGAGGGGAGATGAACAATGTTAGAAAAAGAATCAAGCCCAAACCTGCTTTCCAGTGTATTAACAATGAAAATAAGCTCCAGAGAGTGGTAACTAAAATAAAAACTGTAAGGGCATGTAGCCAGTCTAGACACTGCATTTTCCTGGCCAGTGAAGTTCATAATGACTGATGGACATGTCAGGATTTACAGTTCCATCTCACAGGAGGCTCACTATGGGCTCTCCAACTACATCTGATTGTTAACGTAACTTTTAGATAAGAACTACTGTATATACATGTAATATAGGTGCATTTATTCATGGGATTTTGTGTTTGAATATAGAACAAGCAACTCCAAAGAGACTTCCTAAAGACAGATAAACCTTCACAAGTCTTTGCTTTGAAAGTGTCTTTCAGCAGGTAGAGAGCTGCAGCAGCAGAATGAACACCCAGAGTTGGAGGACAAAACCAAGATTCCTATCACCTGCAGACAGGGAGGTTATAGTTCATCTGAACAGGAAAAGCACTGATTGTGTTCTCTGGTAGACTACTTAGGAGAACCTTCTGGTTTGCATTAGCAGTGGAACAGACAGCAGGGAGACAGCAGAGCACAGCCCTGACACATCAGCATTGCCATGGACACGCTCTCCCAGTGCCCTGCTGCCATGCTCTGCTTCAGAGGCCTGTGAGACACTGTTTCCCTTTATCCCTTGTAACAGGGAAAAGCAATAGACAAAATAGAGCACAGCAAGAAATGTGTGTACTTTCTGGTTCACTCTTGTGTAGACAACAAGTGCTGGAAAGCTTGAATGCATTAAAAACAGAAGCAGGTTGTTCTTATTTATTCTCAAGCTGCTATATTTTTGTAGAGAAGGAATCAGCGTAAAATCTGACTGATTCTGTGAAATCAAAACTTGCCTAGTTACACCTATGAAAGTTTGATCAGGAGAATGCTGTTTAAATCCACAGTGTCATGTGTAAGATGCAAACATGTGTTAAACTGTTTTTGCTTACTGTGGGACTACTTTTTTTTCCTTGATGATAATTGTCAATATCATCAGTCTGACTACCCAGTTTCAAAGCTTTCTATAATTTAATTTATTATTCAAAAATTTAACCTGGTAACTAGCACAACTTACAGGGGTGAAGTGTTCAAATAAAGGAGATTTTAATAATGAAGAGGTGAGAGGTATGCGCAGTGCAGTGAGTTTATTTAGGGGTAAGAGATTGAGTAAATGCCCTTGCTTTTGAAAGGAAGGGAGTGAGGAAACAGGTAAAATTCAAGCTGTGTGCAAACACTCCCTTCAGCTCTGCTGGGGTATCTCATTCCTGAAAGTTCATTTTCCCCTTGGTCCAGTTACAGGCCCCTCACATCAGTATTTCAGTTCTGATCTCCAGCAGTCCCTGCTGTTCCTCACGTGGTTCCCTGCCAACTTTGCTCCACAGCCCACATAAGTGAAAGTTGCCAGTGTCATGGAAAGCACTTCTGGATTTGTTATGTATAAAAATATTTTAGAACTACTTGCTCTTTTTGAGTGCTTTAGGAACCCTACCAACCCACTGCAATAACCCACTGCAATTCTCTGCCTCACCTACATGATGTGGAAAGGATTTTATTTAAACAGAGGGAGCTAATGACAAAACTCCTTTCCCTGGTTTGTTTTTTTTATTATTTTTTTCTGGTCTGGATTTTTCCCAAGGTGAAGAGGGTGAACTCTGGAAATCATTAATCCATGGGATTTGTTCATGGTGTATAAAAATTTCAAAAATCATTTGCTATATAAAAATGATTTCCTAATTGATTCTGTCAGAAAGGAACTGAGTAAGACAGCTCTGTCAAAATAGCCAGAATCTCTCTATCTCTCTTAGCTCCTCACGTATATGGTTCTAGTTTATGAGGAGAAAATTATGAAGGTTGGAGTTAAATCCTTTTCTTTTTTTTGTTGTTTTTTTGTTTTTGTTTATTTGTTTGTTTTGGTTTGGGTTTTTTTGTCTTTAAAACAAATCTAAAGAATACTGAGCCTGTTCTTGAGCTTTTGTGTGGGGGTCTTCTGAAGAAACCAAGTATCTCCGTGTATCTGTGAACTGAGCTGAACTGAACTGAGGTCAAGATGTGTCTTTTTGAGAACTTTCTTCTGTTTCCATTTAAAATAATGAAGGGAAGACATCAGTGATAAATTGCTCTGAATTTGGGAAAGCTTTGCACATTCAGAGCCAAATTCATGCCTCATAAAACTCCATTGCATTCAGTGGTTACAATATTATTGTTGAACCCTTGTGTTTGTTGCCAAACAAACACAAATGGTCTGAGCAAGAAGGCATTATTCAATTTGCCATGCAAATACTTCCAGACTGTGTCACTCACTATCTTAGTTTATTTTCATATCTCCCAGTATAAGATATTTAGCTATAGAGGCAAAATATCCTTGTCTGGCAATATCTCTAATAAAACCCAGATACAGGGAGGTATACAGAGATTTGTCAGGTCCTTTTGAAATAATTGCTTTTTAACAAACATATGTGCTTACACAATCTTTGGCCCCATCTTCTCCTGTGCAGTGGTAATTTGGGAAGTAGGTTTTGTTGGGTAGCATAGTTGCAACTGTATGTAACAAAGTTTGAAAATCACTTTCCACACTCACGTGACAGATGTGGTTGATAGGGGATAAAGGACTACCTGCATTGTGTTTCCAAACATATTTATTATGTCCAGTCTGAAGTTTTGAGGAGGTCTTTGGTGGTACTTTGGCTTTCTGCTTGGATTTTTTTCAGAATTCCTTCTTTATTTGTGCTGTGCAGGATTTACAATGAACACTCACGGTGTGTAGACCAGGCTGGCAGGCTAGATTGTTTCTCACATTGCTTAATTCCTTGGAAGCCTTCAGATTTATTCCACCTACTCTTCTTTGTAGCACTTTTAATAAAAAAACACTGTCATTTTTACCTCACGTTGTTTTTACTTTGACCCCTAAGATTACTTGTCAGTTCTATTTTATTTTCTTCTTGATGTAGCTGTGCTTCCAGGGAGTTGTTTTTTTTTTTCTCTCAGATATTTAGAGACTGAGGGGTAAGCTAAGAAAAATTACTGAATTATTTGATTGCAAAATGAAGAGCACTCACCAGCATCACTTTGCCCTTTAGGATTCTTTAGGGGATATATACACACAATGTGCAAACAAGGCAGTCAGGCTAACAGGGGGGTATGGCAGCAGTCCTGCCAGTGCCAAATGCATATATGGCACTTTATATTGCCCTTGCTGTATCAAAAAATGTTATTTTTTCCCTTTTTTTAAGATAACTGCTGTTGATCCACGATCAACCTCCACATTGATGCACTGTCCTGATGAGTAAGGCAAGTTGTGTAAGGACATAACTTTTACAAGGTCGACTGATGCAGTTGCAAAAACAGGCTGGCTTTTAGGGGTGTCTGTAATACTTTATTTCAAAATGGCAGCTGCAGGTTTTTAAAGTAGAAATTTAGAAGGTATTCTCTGAAATTAGTAAAGTATTTGGTTCTGAAAAAGAAAAGTGGTTGCTTCCTTCAGAGAAAAAAAGGGATTGTTAGCAGGGAGAAAGGTGACCAGGTCATTAACCCTTCCGCTTGGAGAAGTCATAATTTAAAGCTGGTGGTTGTGGTGAACTGCACATTGATTAAACTCACTCTTTTATTCTGCAGATGTCTGTGGTCTTTTGCTGGTTTTGTTTTCCAAATAACCACCTATGTATTTTTTGCTTATTTCCAGTAGACACTGCTGTGTATATATAGATATTTAAAAGCAGAGACTTAGCATATAAAACTTGAAATTCAGTTACCCATATTTCAGTTGACCATTGTCCAGCAACAGTAGGACCACCATTGAAGAAGCAGTATCATTTAATTCTAAAGCTTTTTTGCCCCAATGACTTGTACAACTACAGTTAGATTCACATTTATCATAATCTAATATATCATATTAGGGTTTTTTTAAATGTACGAAATCTCAACCTGAACAAGTTGTTTTCAAGTTGAATTTGGAATATGTTCACAAGTATCTTTATTGGTTGGTTGAGTTGGTTTGGGTTTGCATGAGAGATTTATCAGGCATTTCATGTTTCTGCCTCAGAGTTGTAGTGATTGCCTTTTTTAGTGAAATGCTGGCCATTAGCAATATTCTGAAGTTGAGGGTACATTAAGCAGACTTCATTCCATGCATTGATGAGGATGGCCTAAACCTATGAGGGCAATTAATGAATGAGGGCTGCTTCAGAAGATATTCCTGGGTTTGGTCTGTTTACCCACTGTTTTCCTAGAAAGCTCTGCAGCTCTGAGCTGAGCATGAGAACACGATGTGGGTTATGAACCCAGCACTGCCATGCTTTTCCACTCAGCAAATGCTCTTACACCCTCTTGAGATAAGGCAGGGGCAGCTCTGCTGTGTGGGAAGCACAGTGCCTCTTGCTATTTGGCCAGTTCAAATGAGATAGGGCAGGAACACAGATATAAGGGCACTTCCTACTTGACTGGCAGCTTTTAATGGATCCCAAGTGAGGGGAATGATTGCTCTGTGAACAGCTTTGGGAGGGCTGCTGGTTAAGAACTTTCACACGCCTCATTTGGCCTCTTTCCAGCTCGAGGTAAAAGGGGGAAGGGTGCAGGAGGAATGTGCTTCGGAAGGGGATTTATCCCTGAGCAGTCAAACTCAACTGTTGTATGAAAATCTTCCATTCCTACTTGCTAGATAGCTCTGCTTTCTCTTCATCAAGGAGGGTTTCTGTTCACAAAGAATAGCCAGGAAAGTTATCCAGACAGATTCTTTTCAGACTGGAACCTGCACATCTGATGGATATTGAAGAAACTGTGGTATCTGAAAAGAACACAAGGCAGCTACTACATTGATTGGACTAATTATTAGACATTGACTATTACATTTTTATAGAACAGTATTTTCTTAAGATGTGATATTCCATCATTTTACCCTCTCTGGGTAAACCAAATAGTAAGAAAGATAGAAAAGACATCCTTTAAATTAGAAGCATCACTGGTTTTCACCTGCACAGGCAATACACTTTCAGATCATAATCTTGGTAACAGATATTGTGTGAAATTGGGGTACCTAGTGCAAATTCAGTAAGTACCCAAAGCTGGTGGATATAATGGCTAAAGACAGTTTTGTTTGGTGATGGAAGTGAAATGTAACTGTGTTGATTCTATTAAAATGTCCCTCGCTATTGCCCTTTATACAGGACAGCAGAGTGACTGCAGTTTGCAGTCACAGAATCACAGACTGGGTCAGGCTGGAAGGGACCACAGTGGGTCATCATGTCCAACCTCCCTGCTCGAGCAGGGCCATCCCAAAGCATGGGACACAGGGTTGTGTCCAGACAGTGCCAGAATATCCCCAGTGAGGGAGACTCCACACCCTCTCTGGACAATGTGCTCCAGTGCTTGGTCACCAGCACAGGAAAGAAGCTCTTTCTCAATTTCTTCGGTTCATGGAATTTCTGTGCATCAGTTTCTGCCCGTGGCCTCTTGTTCTATTACCTGGTACCACCAAAAACCTGGCTCCATCCTCTGACACCCTCCCTTCAGGTACTCAGACATTGATAAGGTCCCCTTCTCAAGGCTGAACAGACCCAGCCTGTCCTCATAAGAGAGATGCTCCAGCCCCCTCACCATTTTGTTGCTCTTCACTGGCTCCTCTCCAGGAGCTCTGTGTCCCTTTTGTCCTGAGGAGCCCAGAGCTGGACACAGCACTCCAGATGTGGCCTCACCAGGGCAGAGCAGAAGGGGCAGGATCGCTTCCCTTGGCCTGCTGTAAATGCTCTTCCTGATCCCCCCCAGGATACCCTTGGCCACAAGGACACAATGCCAGCTCATGGACAGCTTGTTCCCAGCAGGTCAGCCCCAGCCTGTGATGGTACATGGGGTTATTCCTCCCCAGCTGCAGTGCCCTGCACTCACCTTTGCAGAATTTCTGACACTTCTTCCCTGCCCATCTCTCCAACCTGTTGAGGTCCGTCTGAAGGGACACAGCTCTCTGGGGTATTGGCCACTCCTGCCAGCTTTGTGTCATCAGTGAACTTGCTGAGGAGGCACCTTCCCCTTCATCCAAGTCATTAGTGAATAAGTTAAACAGTATTGGGCCCAGTACTGACCCTTGGAGAATACCACTAGTGACAAGCCTCCAACTAGACCCAGCACCACTAATTAGAACCGTCTGGGATCTGCCCTTCAGCCAGTTGTCCATCCACCTCCTTGTCCACTCATCCCATCCTGATATAACAAAGCATTATTTTCATCCCATCCTGATATAACAAAGCATTATTTTCATATATGTGTTTATATATGCAAACAGGGTGTCCCGAGGCTGCATGGGTTTTTACTGAAGCACGTGAGCTCACTCTCTCTGGTTCAGGTTTCTTGCCTGACCCCTCTCCCTGGCTGCCTGTGGGGTGTGGCAGCACCCTGATGTGCTGGTGTGGGCTGCTGAGCTCGGCAGGACACAGAGCCTGACACTAGTTAGCTGCTTAGCCATGCCTCTCAGATCCTCGCACTCTGCAGAAACTAATCCATGTAAAACAGCGTTAGAAACAAAATAAGTGAGCCCTGACAGCCTTATTAAAAGGGGTCGAAGCCAGAGTCTTTGTTGAAAGTAATGCCAGCACCCTGTTTTGTTGACTCAGAGATTATCTCACTCCTTATTCATTAGCAGGGTCAGAGGTGTCCTATTGAAAAGATATCCCCAGCCCACTAACAAACAGCAGGTGCAGCCTCTGCCTGGGAACACCAATAGAAGTTGCTAGGACTTTGGCAAGGCTTCCCAGCTCTCCCTGCCCAGCACCTCATTTTATGGAAAGGAGGCCCTTAGCCCAGTTCTTCTCTAATTTTTCATAATCTGCAAACCTTAGAGGTTTGCATTACTGCAGTTTTGAATATGTGCCCACAAACATCTAGAAAAAATGAAGCACTGTTCTTGTGGAAGGTCACAGCAAAGGGTGCCTGGTAGGCATTTATGCACTTGAGCACTATATTTTTGTAAAAATTGAGAAATGGTTCTTTAGATACTTTTTATGGGAACTGGATAACTCTAGTTTGGATTGCATTGAGGAACAATGATTATATTCAGATTGGGTAAAGTATAATGAAATAAAATAGTGCTTTATTAAAGTCCTTTGATTTCAGTTTTTCATTTTGTTATATAGATATATATAGATATAGATACATGTATAGATATATATATTATATATATAGATTGTTTTTTCATTTGTCTGGCCTGTTTAATAAAAGTCATTGCTTTTTCAAAACTATAGAAGACTATACCTTAACTATCTAAAACATTATAAAAAATTAAATTTTAACTTTCTGGTGAAGATATGTCTCTATCCAATTTCTGCAGTAGAGATGCAATCATCTTAGAATTGTTGTGTTTTGGCATAATTTGAAACTATTCTCTTTAGAACATGTTTATTGCATACTTAATTTACAATGAAATGTTTGTTGGCAAAACGAGCTAAAAATCTATATTGACATTGCTTTTGGACAAGTTGTGGACAGACATCTTTTATCAGAAAAATCTTTTTTTTTTTTTTTTCTGAAGTAGCTAAACTGAAGTACTGTTGGGTAATCAGTAGAGTTAATGCATTCAGTTTAATATTGTTTGATTTTTCACCCATATCATCATTATTTCCCAGTCTAATCACACAGCTGTCATCATTGCACCCTCTCCCCAGTGTCCTTGGTTTCTTTCTAGATGGTTGGTGTGTTATGGACCATGAGTACAAGGGAAAGAGTGTTCAGGTTTCTTCCACTGTGAAGCTGGACAAGATCGTAACTTAGAGGCTGATCTTTGCCTTCATCACTGCTTGGATCCCAGGCTGTTCTCACTGTCTCTGCTCTCTTATTTCAGATAATTCAGCCCCTCTTAGAACTTGACCAGAACCGCAGCAAGTTGAAGTTGTACATCGGCCATCTGACAGCCCTGTGCCACGAGCGCGACCCCCTGATCCTGCGTGGGCTCACCCCGCCTGCCTCCTACCACCTGGATGATGACCAGGCAGCTTGGGAGAAGGAGCTGCACAAGATGACCCAGGAGCAGGTGAGTTTGTGGGCTCCAGCTCTGAACAAGGACCTGAACTTGATGATTGAGGCTTTACTGATGTGCCACACCAAAATGTGGTGAAACCATGTTGTGAGTGGTGAAAGCAGGTAGCAAAGATGAGCTCTTCAGCTGATAAGAGGAGTCAATAATTTTTTTAATCATTGCCATGTACTATTTATTATGGAATTTCATCTGCTCTTTTATCTGTGCTTGGGGCCATGCATTTCCACACTCATGGGAAATCAAATTGCAAGATACCACTTTTGCCATGTTTTAACTGTTAACAAATTTTAGCTGCTCTCTATAATTCAATGTAGTCATCAAGATCTTAAATCTTACTTTAATTATATAAACCATTTATATTTTAATTGACACATTTTTATGAGTCTCTTTGTATAAGTGAATGCAGTGTCCTTACCTGCTGTTACAGAATATTCTGCCGGTAATTTCTACCGCTTACCCACCTTACCTTCATACCTCAATCAAGATTGGACTCAGTGTGCTGGATGTGATACATCCATGCTTATATACACACACACAGTGACTTCAGAAACCCATCTGTATATTTCCAGGAGTTTTGGAATACAGAACTGAAAGCGTTTAATAAGAGTTTGTCAGATGATGTCTCCACAAGAGGCTGTCAATCTAGTTATGAATCATCTACTGAAATAATCTTCCTTTCTCCCACCTCTGGTAATGTCTTGCCTTCCTTAATCCCTTCATTGGCAGTTTTTTATCTCTTGTTTCTGGATTATAATGCACCATTCCCTACAACCTTTTTTCTAACTCATTCCTATTTCTTTTTTCAATTTTCTTTACTATTCTAGTCCTATATTACTGAATGCCCTTTTTTTTTTTAATTAAACTACTACAAGGAACTTGTACCAGAACTAAATGTGACTAGTTTTGTCTTTTTAACCCTGACTGTGGATTATAATGCCAAGTCTTTAACTATTCACTTTCATATATTTTATACCAAACTCTATCCAGTGTGCATGCAAGCTAGTGTAATGCCTATATAGTTAAAGGGGATTTGTGAGTCAGTGAACATACATTGAGCCTGTCTGGAACACCTCAGCTCGGGTTTTCTTCCTATGTCATTTTAAAACTTATTTCCTTGAACTTTCAACTCAAGACTGAATTTTGATTCAAAAATTGGAGAGAGCAGTGAGATTGCAGGAAGACAACAGAAGCATGTCTGAAAATCCAAAAAGAGCAGACCTCTGGAGATAAATATGCCTGTGACAGGGGTGAGATGGTACATGACAGTCATGCTCTCTTTTTGTACCTGTTTTCATACTGTCACTGATTGAGCATGTGCTGTGTGCCTCCCTCAATATCTACATTTGTCTCTATAGGTATGACACGTTCCTTTTCCCTTCAGAGCCTCCTGGCTTCTGTAATCACTGATAGAGGATTAAAATTTCTTCAGTTTTATGCATGCCATCCTCCTCTATTAAAGCTTTACAGCTCTTATGGTATAAATCAAAACATGAGGCATATTATTTTGAACCAACTTGTCTGTCAGATCAGGATGAAGCAGTGGGTGACAAAACCTGTAGCATGTATGGGAGGCACCTCTGAAAATGAGAGTGGATATGGGCAAAGTTTTGATATCACTGAAATAAATTGCCTCATTAATTATAGCTGTGGTGGTCTTCATATATAATCAGGATCTGTGGGGACAGATGGTATTAGCTATTTGATCAAGAGATGTGGGTAAAGAAAATACAAAAAGCTTTCTTTTTCAAGTTCTTCTGAATAGTAAGCCCAAAAATAATATTTCCCATTAAAACTTTACTAGTCCATTAGAAACATTTACGGGTTACACGGTAAAGAAAGCATTGTGAAGAAATTGTGAGAAAAGGGAATTACCTAAGTTGTTCTGGAAAGAGAATTCTTTTTCTATCCTCTCACATTATGGTCTTAATTCTGCACTGCTGTCACCACAGTTGTTTAAAGCTAGTTCTCCATTCACGATTCCCAAGCATAAATAATGTCAGCTAAAATAAAATGTAGCTGTCTCTTCTGCTTTCCCATACTCACATAGATGGTATTTAAGAAGCTTCAGTTGCAAAACACAAACTAATGATATATTTCAATTTACAAAGCAGACTTTTCATTTAAGCCATGGAGCTTTTCTGTTTCTAGCTGCAGAATTTCCTTTGTGCTTAAAGTATTCCCATGGGGGGTGGGAATCAGTTCTCCAGATTTGCAGAAGCCCATCACAGAATACCCATTTTGCATCTTTGGAATTTTAATGAGTTTTGTAAATTACCTCAAATCCAGTGCATTAAATTCACTCCTGTCCCTTCTAATATGATCTTCTGTAGATAATGCTTTACAAGCCTCAGTGGGAAAAAATTAATCCCCTTGAATGTTAAGAAGTGCTAACATGATTAGGGAGGATACATTTAACCAACACCAATAATATTTAAGCATGATGCCAACATATCCACTTCTCACCAATGAGATTACCTAGTTTGGTTTGGTTGCTTTGGGGTTTTTTTATAAATAGTTAAGAATTCGTTTTCATACTGCTGCTTTTGGAGCTGTTATTTCCCTCTGCAGCAACTTTTATTGACCAAGGCTGGTTTGCTGTGTTTCATCATGGCCAATATACTTGGTAGATCTTTCATCCCTGCTGGGGAGGTTCAGGTACAAACAGCAGGAGTTATCTGTGGCTTCTTTTGGTAGATACAACTGGTATATGAAGTAAATTTAACCTTCTCAGTCTTCTAGTGCACCCACAGTGACCCACAGCAACTCATGTACAAATAGTTGTTGGCAAAGTATCTGCCAGCATCAACACCATGGATCTAAGGGGAATTTGTTGCCACATAAATAATTTTGTAGTCTCAAAGTTTGACTGATAATTGGTGCCTCTTATCCATAATAGTGTCTCAACACTACCATTAAGTTCAGTGGTAGTCCTTAGTGACTTCAACTGATTACAGAATATGCTGAGTTGGAAAGGACCCACAAGGATCATCGAGTCCAACTCTTATCCCTGCACAAGACATTCCCAAGAATCACAGCAGGTGCCTGAGAGCATTATCCAAACACTTCTTGAACTCTGTCAGGCTTGGGGCTGTGACCACATCCCTGGGGAAGATTGATTGTAATCAAGCTGTGGGGCCAAGATACTATATCATTCTTTGTTGGCATTTTATCAAAGACATTGTGTAGGCTGACTTATTGTAGTAAAATTCTGGTTTGTAATGAAGAACTGGAGCCAGTACTTATGAGTGTATGGTGTCTCAAAACCTAATCTAAAATAATGTATTAGACTAAATTGTGGATAGTAAAGGATCTATAGAGCTCAGAACCATGCCATTAAATTATTCCTGTGGTGGAAAATGTCCCTTTGAGTAAGTTCTGACCCAGTGTCTCCAAATAAGCTACCCAGTACTGTTTCTGGAACTGTCATCCTTCAACCAGTTCGTGTCCTATTTGACTTTTCTTACTAAAAAACTTAAGTTGCCAGAAGGAAAGAGGAATGTTCCAAGTCTTGACACTCAGAAATAAAAATTCCATTCATTCATTATAAATAATTGCATTATCCTAGCAATTTCTATTAAATACCATATTTTCTTTCACTTTGTCCTAGAGGTATCATTATGTTAATAATCTTGAGCTTTGTAGAACGACTGCTCTGTTTCACATTTCAGATAGTTGCCTGTAAGTGTGGAATTTTAGTCCTTTATGAAAGGAAATGGCATTAAGAACATAATTATATGGTCCACACTTTTTATAGTTTGGGTTTTATTTTGCTCTTATCTGTTAAAAAAAAAAAGAATGGAGTAGAAACTGGAATTTGCTGAAAATCCTCACTTCAGTGTGTCAGAGGTGGTGCACTGCTCTAGGGTTGAGAGGCAGCAGTGTGAGAAAGTAAAAAGAGCCAAAAAACCAGAGCAACCAGATATTAGAAGTAGGCAGCAGTATTAGGTTTGTTAATAGCTTAAGGACTATCAGCAATGTTTCTTAGCACCTCAAATCCAGCTTTAAATGTGCAGGACCTTGTATTACAGAGAATTTCTTATTTTCAATAGGTCCTGCACTGATATTTGGAAAAAATATTTCTTCCAACAGAAGATCTATACAATTAAAATAATTTTCTTAACCCTAGGAGTAGGAGGCATTTTTCCACCTGGCTCCCTGCCATCAGAAGCTCTTTCCAGCCATGTCCAGCATGTCCTGGCTTCCTCAGGCAGGGGGTCCTGCCAGTTTCTGCTGGCCCTTAAGCACCAGTTTGTTCCCTGCACACTCAACCTCTCCTCCTCCAGAGGTGTTTCTGGCAGCATTTGCATTGTGACCTGGGCATCAGCAGCAGTCTTGGAGACCTGGGCAGGGACATTTCCATCAGAGGCTCTCTCAGAAGTCACCTGCTGTGGGAGCTTGTCTCACCCCACTACCAAGTAGCTGTGGCTGCTTTGGTGTGAGTTACAGAGAAAGGCACTTCTGAAAAATCTTAATGATCATCCAAGAGCCTTTGTTGTGCAGGAAGGTTGTCTTCCCTTTCCCTGTGCACCAGCTCCAGCCAAAGCACAGACCTTCTGGGGATTCCTGCTTATAATCCTCTCCCAAGAAATCAGGAATGCCTTCTCTGCTCAGCTGCCCGAAGCAGAGGAAGGAAAAAGGTGATAATGTCACTTTACTGTAGCAGTCACAACCTGCTGTGTCAGCTACAGAGTCATGGCTTGGTTCCAAGGAGCAACATCTACCTTGCACTTAATTCACATTTCAGCCTCCACAGAGCAATGGTAATGTTTTTGTACAAAAGGACACCAAACCTCATACCTGTAGCTGTCAAATTTCATTTAAAACTGCACATTTGATTGTTAAATCCTGAAAATATTCAACACATATTTTGATTTGTTATACAAACAATATTGCAACTAAGATAAACTTTACTCTAAAGTACAAATAGTAATTTTACAAACATCTTGTGTACTTCTTTGTTCAGATTCTGCTTGTGTTGTTCTGTGTCATCTGTGAGGAATTACTCAACTTACTTAGTTTCTGTAAAGAAATTACTCTGCTATGATTTGCATTTAGTCATTCTAAATTACTCTGTTACTTCAGAGTTTACCCTTGTCTTCCTTCTCTGACTGCTCTTCTATTAGCTTGTTATCTTCCCCCACTTGATTTATGTCATTTATTTTTAATTTGTAATCTTATGGGAATGCATAATGTATTTTAAAGATAAACAGTCCACTTCTGGTCTCTGTTAGAAATTAGAAGTAATAATTGCAACAATTTATATCTTTCTTCATGTGCAAATCTATTTCCTGAGTTTGGTTGAGAAAGCAATGGATATGGGAATTCTCTAAAATGGTTACATTATAAAGTATTTTAAACTTGTATATTTAATGGTTTGGGAGTTTGGGTGAGGATGAGAACAGTGTCATAGTTCTCACATACTGGTTAAAATCACAAGTGTTATCTGCAAGTTAGCCATGTCCATAATGTCATGACATTACTCATTTTTATTTGTCCATGAAATTCCTAATATTAATTACAATACATACCATCAATCAGGAACATTAACAACTCCCAACTTGAAATGAGATATAAAAGGAAAAACACTGATTTCAGGACATCATCAAGTGTTTTGTGTGTGTGTGGTGTGTCAGAAAATGAGAGTGGTCTCATTAGAAGCAGTCCCTACAAGCACAAGGTACAACCCCAAGCTGTTCCCTTGTTTTTCACCTCTCCTCATGTTTTGCTCTTAGTAGTAAATTCTGTTACTCTGGCCCTTGCTCAGACACTGGGGTCCTTGTGACAGCTTTGTGCAGCATCTCCTGATGCTGAGCTACTGCTGTGGATTCTGCTTGGCTTTATATCTCTTTTCAAGTTAGGAATAGTTAATGTTAATGATGGATAGTAGATATTTTAATTAAAATTAGTAATTCCATGCACAACTAGAAATGGGCAATGTGTATTGTAAATATTATTTTAAAAGACAAGACTGTTTCATTTGAAATCTTACTTTAATTTTTAAATGCATGTTTTTAAGTATTTTGAAAGAGCTAACATAAACTCCAAACTTCCAGATAGAGCAGAAATATTTAAGGGTTTACATTAAAAATTTTTCTTCTTCTGTTTTTGAAATTTGCCAGACTGGATTTCCATACTCTTAAACCTTTCTTTTGGCTCCTTTATAGGTACATAGTTGAGAAATAAAGGTTTATATGTAATTAGCTCTTACTTCATCAAACACATGTATTTACACTGGTTTGTCTGGGTAGATGCAAAAGCTTTTGACTATTTGTCTGAGCTACAGTGAAGTTTAACTGGAGACAAAACAGAGATTTAGATTAAATCAGTCAGTGTAATTTCTTATTGGTGCTTACTTGTGTTACTTTAAGCTCTAAATGTATTTTTCAGACTAACCATAACCTGATCCAGAAACACTTGAACTTTGGAGAAACATAATTTTATATCCTGGTATTGTAACCTTAGAGAAGTTCTCCACTAACTTTCTTGTTGTGCTGCTCTACAAGCTCTTCATATTCTGTATTCAGGTTTACTGTCCATAGCCCAAGATGAGATCCCAGTTTATCTGTGTTTGCCCTTTTTCATCAGTGTTCCTGTGGAATTGTTAATGAGGCAAAAATCACACTGGGGAGTATGAATAAGTTTTAAAGAATCTTAGTTTAATTATGCCTTGTTTGCATTATGGGAAAAGCAGAGGCCACGAAGGTTCTGCAGAGCAGCAGCACAGTTCACCCAGTTTGCATATAAAACCATAGCATCCTATTTCTTAACTGTGAAGTTATCTTCATATGAATCATTCATATGACTCTGAATGTCTACTAATCTTTAAGTAAGTTCTGAAATATCTTGCAAAAGAGAAGCTAAATTGGTGGTGAAATGTTAGGGATTTTTTTTCAGTGATGGAGTTTAACTATAAATGGAAAATTATTCCTATCAGGGCTTGCTCTAAACACAGGAAGGAAGGCAGCAGTGCTGAAAAGTGTCTGAATCTATTGCAGATTATCTGCAAGTTTTCTTTCCCCTGAGATGCTGAAGGCCATTTCTGTTCTTCTCTCCAAAGATAAATACTATTAAGCACTTCTGGGGTCCTTGCTGTCCTTTCCTTTCCGAGCTGTCTATTCTTACTTGTCATCAACTAGACAAAAAACATATCTGGCTTTGCCTTCTCATTTTTGGTTATTTCTATGAGGCAAGTATGTGAATCTCCTCATATCCTCAACTGGAAATGCCAACAAAAAAGGATTGTTCACATTTCTTTATTTTCATAGAAAAATGGCATGGGGAATATAACACCATGCCAGCTTGCATTCACAAGGAAAATCTAGGAAACCAGGAGCAGAACTGATACTCATATTTTTAGAGAAACTTCCCTAAAATTTGGACTTTGAAACATCCAGGTGAATCCAGTTATGCCACTGAGAACTGGATGTTCCCCTTGCTTGATGGAGGGCTGACGTGTACTGCTGCCAGCTGCTGCCGAGAGGAGTGACGCCAATGGAGATGGTATCCCTGGCCTAGAAATGCTGCCACCAGCCATAGAGTCAATTAAGATGTCTTTGTTGAAGTAGGAGTCACATTATTAAATCTGGCTGTTCTGAAGCTAGCAAACTCATCTCAAGTCTATCATTGCTATTTTTCCAAAGACATTTCATCACAGACATCTGCCAGCCAGCTGTGTAGACTTGCTGTCTGTGCTAATTTGTAAAGTATTGTTGCTGGCCTTCAGCATTTAGAGCCATCTCCTTTTGGGCTCTTGGTGGTCAAAAACTCTCTTGGAAATATTTTCTTCCTCTGGTTAAGTGGGTTGCTTTTGTTTGGTTGCATTTGATTTATTAGCTTTGGCATGAGCTTATTTTGGCTTATCTTGATTTTATAAGGCATCTTATAAATACATAAATGCTGACTAGTAGAGCAAGAAACTGAGACTTCACTGATGTTGCAGTATTGCACTGAAGACAAAATCCTGCAGGATTCTTCTTTGTCCACCAACCCTCTTTCAGTTCTGAAGTTCAATCTCTTGCAGGTCCTTTTATATTTCATTAATTTAATTGCTTTGTCCTTTCCTGGAGCTTCACCTGCAGGATTTGGCTGAAAGGCCGGGAAGAGGGGTGCTGGCTGGGCAGGTGGTGGTGGCACAGGACCTCTGCTTTCCCTGCTAACACTGCCCTCTCCTGGTTCTCCTGCTGTGGGCTGACAGCTCAGGACCCTTGCAGGTGCCAGATAAGAAAAGGAGAATGATAACGCTGGCTGTTTCTCCTGTTGCTTGCTCTCTCCCAACTGCATGGCCTCCCATCCCTCTGATGGATGGCACCATGCAATCTTTGCCCAAGAAGGTACAAGGCAGCCCTGTCTCAGAGTTGTAGGCTCAGAGCATTCCCAGGAATGCACCGGTGGTGGGGTGGTTTGCAGGCCGCTGTACCTGGGGCCGCCTGCATGGCTGGGATCTCACCAGCCTTACAACTCCAGACTCAGGAGCAGTCCCTGAATCCCAGTCCCCTGGCTTTTAATATCCAGCACCACTCCTGGCTGCTGTTCTGACTCTCTCAATCCTGCTTGCTGACTGGACCTTTCCTAGGCTTATCCGTCCATTGTAAGTTCCTGACTAATACCTCTGCCAGGTTGCTGGAACCAGGCTGATCACCCATCCACAGCCTGCCATTCCTGAGCCATTATGGGTTACTGCTGAGCCCCCCCTTTCTCCCCCAGAGCCCTGCCCAAGCCCAGAGTGCTCCCCTCCCTCTCTCTTCCCCATTCCCAGCTCATGTCACTCCACAGAGCGGGATCAGGTTGCCTTTGCATTGTGATTCTTGGCAGGAGCCCCTCTCGGGTTCCTATGGCTGTTCTGTGAGTGCAGCAGCCAGTAGGAACAAAGCACATAAGAACACATTAAACTAACATTCAGCATGCAAAGCCCCAATAATTTACTATATGCTACTCTGCCTAGTAAAGGGAACAGTGCAGCACACTCGCCCTTTTAATTTCCTTTCTCACACTTTTGTCTACAGAAGCCTGCACCGTAACTTTCTTAAAAAGCGTTTTTATTTATTCCATAGTTGTTCTTAGGCTGTTTGTTTTTAAGCAGTGTTTCTTGCAGAAACAATTTGCTGTGCTTTGCTTGATACCATCACTAAACAGAGACATGCTGTTGTATCTGATTAGAATTTTAATTGTAGAACTCTAACCTTTGCCATTGCATTGTGCTCTTAAAGTGGTAAAATGATCCCTGCTGTGCTGCTGCCTGATAGTTCTCTCATTTTAAAACCTGCATTGAGCAGTGTTACAGAAGTGCCAAACACAGATCAACAAATCTGTATACTGATGAACAGTTGTCCCTTCAGGCATGAAAAATGCCAGTTTGACATTCTTTCCATGTCTTGTATTAACATAGTAGAGTTCCAATAAAAATACTAATCAGTTAGAAATAAGAAATGTTACAGAACTGACAGATATTAAATTTTTTAAAACCACACAAAATTTAAAAGAAGGTTCAAATGAGATAAGATGGTTGCTCACAGCACCTCAAAGTGACAAAGAACTTTGGCTTCAGAAGCTGGAAATAAGCTTCAGAGTCCATCTTAAGTGTTTGTACCTGCTACATATATGCTTGTCTTATATTCATAGGGAATATGCTTCATTGGAAGAAAATCCTGTCACTAAACAAATAAAAGAGCTTTTTTGGTATATAGTACAGGGCAAGGCTGTCTGCTTGCAAGCTTATCCAGTCTATCTGTCCATATCATCTGACCCCATAAGGGATGCTGCTTCTCCTTGTTCTCTGAGGTCCTTAGACCACTGTGAGTACAGTAATCCCTAAAATGCTTGCACAAATGACAGCCTTCCTTGGGATTTTGCACAGTTTACAGGCCAGCATGGACTTTATCAATTGCTGGGCAGCTAAACAGGTTACTGAAGGCAGATGTTTCCTGCTCTTTATTAAGACTCCGTGGGCCCCTAAATCTGGCAATGGCATTAGGCTCAAAGCTAAAAGCTGTGTTTGCATATGTTGTGTGACATGGTTTGGGACACCACTTGTTGGAGAAACTGTTTATAAACTGTAGACAGAATGAATAATATAAAGTTTGAAATTTTGTGTCCTGTTCTGAGCCAGTTATAGGGATCTGAAAAACTAATGACCCAACAGGAAATGCGGAGTTAGTAAACAAAAATCGTGTATGTTCCACTGCAATTGTGTGTAGTCATCTTCTGACTGAGTTGGGAAAGAGAGTTTCTGAAAATTAGTAATTCCTCAGGAAAAATAGAATTCTGGTTAACTTTGGGTACATTATGTATAATTATGTGACATTCCTATTGATTTCATATCAGGAATAATTCTCAAGTAATGACCTGTGAAACATCCCATTGTTCATGAATAAAAGTCAAGCTATAAGGCAATACATTAGCAAGCTGCTGTATTGCTCCTGGAATATGGTTGCCTTCAGAAAAACATTCTACAGAGGAAGTTTTTCTTATATTTATCATAGAACAATGTATTGAGGAGTAGTTAAGTCATGTGGACATGATCTTTACTGAGAAGGTGACAAACCTGGTCCTGTAGAATGAAAAAGTGAAATAAAGAGGATGGAGAACATTCAGTTCCAGGTGAGGGGGTCACCAAGGGAAGATGCAGGTGCTGGGAGTGCCCAGCATGTGTCACCTCTGTTAGTTCCTTCCCAAAGTGGCAGTGTGGCCAAGCCTGCTGGGCAGGGCTGTCACACAGTGAGCACATTTCAGAGCAGGGCCTGACCGTGTCCCTGTGTGTCCTTGCAGCTGCACGACGAGCTGGAGAAGGGGGAGAGGGAGAGCTTGGAGCTGCAGGAGTTCGCCAACGCCATCCTGCAGCAGATCGCGGATCACTGCCCCGACATCCTGGAGCAGGTCGTCAACGCCCTCGAGGAGTCCTCGTGACCTCGGCCACCAGTCCACGGAGCAGCACACCAGTGGCCAAGCCCAGGCAGTCCACGGAGCCATGGGAGTGGAGAGCAATGGGAAAGACAGAACATGGAACAGAAACTTCTGGTGCACCTTTGACAAAGAAAACAAAGGCAAAAAAAAAAACTCTTCTAAAAACTACATGCTCTCTAGGTTCTTCCAGTCTATGATTAATCAGCTACTTTTGTATTCATCTTCTCACTGCCTTTCTACTTTAGAATCCAATTCCCCATTGACTTTGTTGGTAGTGACTTTTGGATACAGCTAAGCAGAGCTCTTCCAAATCTACTGAGCAAAGAAGAGGGGATCCATTGAACACAAGCAGCTCTAGTTCTCCATGAGGTTGCAGAAGAGTAGCCCTCACCTTTCATTAATATATTGCTTTTTTCTTCTTGTCTTCTTTATTCCTTCCTGTTTTTTATTTTCATGAAAGCTGAAAGCCTGAATTTCATAGTGCTAAAACCAAACCTGAGTGTGCTCTGATTATGGCTCATGGCTGGCCAGCATCAGTTACCTCAGGTCCTGCTGCCTGTCTCAATGCTTCTTATGTTCTTAAATAACAGAGTGAGGAAAGGAGAGTTTCCCTCCTTGCTCCTGTTAGTCATTTCATCTAGCAGCTGGGAAAAAAAAGGTAGGCATACTGGTACTTTCTGTTTACCTAACTTGGAATTTTATCATTCACTGGTCTGACTCTGAATTGCTAGGTGGGCCATTTTTTGAGGTAACTGTTTTCATCTTTTGATTTTTGGGGGCTTTTAGATGAGGTTTCTCATCATAGGTCTGTGTCTCCTAAGTTCTTACTTTATAGAGAGCTCTCTCCCTTCGAGCAGGTGTGGTCAACAGGTCAGTTCCCAGCTTTAACTTGTATAGTTTGTTCAGTTTTCCAGGCTATGACTTTGTGAACACTGACTGTCATCAGAATAGTCTTAAGCATCCTGTAAATGAGAAATTTGCATCATTTAGCTTAAAAGTGTAATTTTAAAGCTAAGTTAGGTAAACCAGTAGCATATTTCTTACTATAATTATAATTTAATTTATTTTGGTTTAGCTTACATTGACGAGGAATGAGTTTGAGTTCATAGCAGTAACCCTGATGAAGAGGAGCATCTCTGCTGGAGTTAGCACCCAGCTGAGTAGATAGGTGTAAAATCACAGCTTTACTTAAACCAGTGCAATTCTTCTGTGTATATGAGAGGCCTTAGTTTTATTCCCATCCACCTTTGACACTCATTACAGCTCCTACTGATAGGTAATATGACCTGAAATCCCAGATCAGTTTGTCCTTGTGGTAGCAAGTCAGAAATCCTATTTTATGAGTAGGGCTTGGGTGTTCATTCTTGGACTATGCATTAATGGGGAGGCACGTTTTTTCCTGGCTGCCAGTGGTTATGTGTGTCTGGGGGCATCTGCAGGACAGAGCCCTGTAACATGTCCCCATGTGCTCCTTAAAGGAGCTGCTCCCTTTGACTGCTTCATGTTAGTTCAGAGAGTGAGGGGAAGGCAAAAGGAGACCAAATAACACAGCAGTGGAAGATATCTTGGTTTTCTAGTTAATAGCTAATTATGAATATTCTCAGTAAACCTCCCATTCAGAGCCTGCAGTTTAATTCCTTATAGCTTACCACATTTTGAGCTTAATCACTAAGCTGTTATGCTAAGGAAAATGTTCCAGGCCTTTTCAAGAAAGCTGCATTTCTTACATCTCTCAGATCCACAGCACAGCTCGCCTGTAGGTCTTTCACACCTTGTTTTTGTCTTTAGAAGTGACCAGTTGCTTCCAACAGAAAGGAGATCAGCAAAAGTTTGAGCAAGGGAAGATGTACCCTGCAGTTTTTTTCCAAACAAGCACTGAAAATTGGGCAAAACTGAAACCTTATGTACCTGTAGACTGTATTGAAAACTAGCTAATTTAAAATAAATCACATCCCCATTGATTCTATTGTAATAATTCAACAGAAGGAGCTGCATTCATAGCCAGTGTGTCTAAGAAAGAAGTCTCAAAAGAAGAGGCAAATCACTCCTTTTCCAACTTTGGAATTGCCAGTGCTTTGCAAATCAGGAGAACTAACTTTAGTTCTTCCTGTAATAGCAGCCTGTGTCTGAAGCTTTTTTTTTGTGTCGTGTGTGAGGGGAGTAATGGGAACCTGAATGTGGGGAAGGGGGGAATGCCGGAAGGCCAGCAGACAGTGACTGTACACACTGCTGGGCCGTGCCTCATCCCAGAGCCACCCCTCCGGTCCCATTCTTTGAGTCAGCATGTTTCGATAGGAGCTGTTGTTTTGAAATCTTTCCTCTTGCATTTTCTTCATCACCCCTAATTACTCACTCAAGGAATTTAATGCCGCCTGTAAAAGCATCAGAGCCATCAGCCCAGCATCATCGGCCTGACTCTCTCATTAACTTATATGGTCAAATCTCCAGCTGCCCTGGTTCCCTGCTGTAAAACAATCCTTCCTCTGTGAGAAGCTGTGGAATTTCCCTTATTGATGGTTCAAATGGCTCCTGCTTGTAAACCTCTTACTGAGATGTTCCTTGATAGTGTTTCTGCTAGGGGCAGGGGGAGGGGATGGGAGCGAGGGGTGATCACTTCAGGCTGTTATTTCAATTCCCTGGCCTTACTGCGTTGCCCACACATCGCAGGGAAGTGCTGCTGCTTCTTCAGCATCTCTTAACTCAGCTTGTGGCTGCATTTCTATAGTCCAAAGTGCCCCAGCCAAAGGCCTGGTGCTGTCACGGCAGCGTGTGCAGGATCTGTGCATCAGCAGCCGGGTGAAGCTCACTGTTTACACATCTCCTGGCTTCTTCCCAGGGAGGATTTGTCAAGCCTGGCTGGTTTTCACGCTGGCCATTTGGTCCTTTATCTGCCAGCCACACACCTGCTGTTCTTTCCATCTGAATTGTTGGGCCCTGGTGATTTTTCTTGTTAACCACTGTTATCTTCTAGGTCTTGTAGGCTTCCCATCTTAAAGACTGATCTTAGACATCTGTAAAGTGCTTTCAGGGAGGGAGCAGATCTCATTTAGGAACAGTCTTGATCCGACTTGATCTCCATTGAACTATTTCAGGTAACCTCTCTGATCCTGTGTCGACAGAGATCCTGTGAATAGCTTGAGGAACTTTGGGAGGTACTGCTGGCCACAATTGAATGCTGAATGTGACCACTGAGAGCTTTTTCTTTTCACTCGTATGGAGTGCCACACCATTGGCCTTAATGCAGCAAAGGGATTTTATTCTCATAACCCATCATGGAATTGCATATGAGGCACATGGGAGAAGGGCCATATGTGGCATACCCTGCAATGCTCATCCAGTTGCCTAACCCACCACTGCTCTTTTAAGATCTTATTCCCAAGTGTCAGCAGCCAGGCAGATGCAGACAGTTTCCTACCACAGTGGTCCTGCAGTGCAGCAGCTCTAGGAAATCAGGGCCCCTTCCCAGGGACTCTGGGGAAATTTTTCTTTTTCTTCTCCTGTTGAATGAAGTTCCATTTGCTACAGGAGCTGTGAAAGTTTTAACTGCTTTAATATTACTTTTTTTTTTCTTCTGAGCTGTCATTTGCAGAGAAACTGAGAGATGTAAGGACTCAGGAGCTGTTTGTAGAAAATTAAGTAGGTCATTTTGGCAGGGTTTGGGCTAAAAAATAACTGAAGCCTCTGAAGCCCATGTACACTGTAAAAGCTGACACTGCAACCACACTTGTTATGATATCCATGAGTCCAAGTCCATATTTTCCTCTGAATCCAACCTCATGTAAAACACTAAAAGGACATAACACTACAACTGCAGGGTGAGGACATGAGCACTGTTTGTCATTGGAAGAAGAATTACCTGGCATGCTCCCAGATGAAGCTCTAAGCTTCTCGAAGTATTCTCTCTCGTTTTGACTGCCTTTAACCAGCTTTCACTCCAGAAAATGCCAAACCTTCTTTGGAATATCCAGTTTTTGCCAAGTCCTGGGGACAGAAGGTGAAGGTCCGACGTGATGCGCGGAACCGCGTGCGCCGTCTCTCGTTGCACGGCTGGAATATGCCTTCTCTTGAAAATTTCCTGGTACTTCAGGGCTCTGAAATTTGCACAAGGGAGCATAAATGTCATAAATCTTGTAGAGATAACCCTGGTTGTTGAACCAAAGGGGCACCTCTTTTCATTTGCCCTGTAATTCCCATCCGTTCTGCTGCTAGTGCTCGATTTGTTGGGAAATTTTTACATCTGATGAGGGTTGACAGGGTTGAGTCCCCACTCCTGTACTAATTGCCAATTGCTGCCACTGCAGGGGTCTTTACAAAGGATGTAGAGTCATGCACTGATGCGATTTTAAAGCAGAAATGTCACTACGTAAAATAACGTGTCTATCCCTGAAATGACTCCAGTGAAATGCTAAAGGGAAAGAGTACAATCAAGGCATCTGATACTGAAAGGAAGCTTCTCCTCAGCTCAACTCCCCCACTGGAAGAGGGACCTGAAGAGGCCGTGGAAGGCTGTGGATAACCAACACTGCCCCAGCGGAGCCGGCGGGGTGGGAGGGCCAGGCACAGGGCATCAGGGGCATCGTGCCTGGGAAGGCCAACTCTGCTGACCCCTCTCATCTGCGTGGTGAGGAAGAGGAGTGTCAGGGGTTTTTTTTAAACAAAACGATGTTTTTAATTGTTTTTTCCACATAAATGGAAGGAACCTTACGCAACAGCAGATCCTTCTGAACAAAATGGCTGTATCCGCTGACTGTTTTTAAAACAAAAAAAAAAAAGAGAAAAACTGTTTCAAAACTTTTTAGTGTCAAAAGCATAAACTCAGAAATCCTGACTTTTTCCAGTGTGTGTGGTGAGTGCTGTAACCCTGTCATCAGTATCTCCCCTGACTTTTTCAGGGGTGTTTTTTTCCTGTTTTGTTTTCTGCTTGTCGATATTGTCTGTGTGGTCCTAAGGCTGGGGCAGTTACCAACAATGTGTGTCTATTGTCGGTTTGAAACAAAAGATAGTAGTAGAACTGAAAAAGATGTGTTTTTAAAAATATATAAAAATAAATTTCATTAAAAGGAATTCAAGTAAAGAAGCAACAAAGCCATGACTCCTCCTCTCGGGATTGTACGGAAAAGGATTTGTGGGCTTATAATTATAACCAGTTGCCTTTCACAGGCTTTTGAGGTCCAAGGCATCTTGGCCTCTTAGGAAATGTTACAAACCCTGTATAAATTCCTGCTTTCCCAGGTTTATACTGTACATGTGTAAGACAGAAATGGGCAGAATGAAACAGTATTTTGGAAGTCAATCTTTTCTGGTAACAGTTATTAACACCAGGTGTCCCCTAAGATGGGAACCACTGATGTGAATGCTTTGGCCAAATTTTCAGTTTTCTCCATCCCACCCCTTGATGCCAGGGACATGAGCAAGTGCAGGTCAGCTAGTGCAGGTAGTTGTGTGCAGGTTCATTATCAAAGTTGTATTTCCTTGCCTCTGGTGTTGGTCACGTACCCAAGTGTGTTATGGGACAGAAAAGGACCAGCAGCCACTTTGTGCTCTGGTTGCATCAAAGACTTGCATTGCTTGAAAGGAACAACATGAGGCTAAACTGGTGTGTGAGGTTAACAAAAAAACCCTGACAAATCCCTTTACCTGTGAACATAGGTAAAGAATTTCATTAAGTGAATGTATTTTTATTATCAAACTTAACCATATGCTGTTTGTCCCCATTTTGCAAGCTTAGTTGAGATCTTGAACATCAGGTCAATGTGGTTTGCTTTTAAATAGATATTCCCATTAGGCTCTTGGTGCTTTGGTAAGGCTTTTTGTTCAAAACACTGGTTTCTTTCACTTGGAAACTGGCAAAAAATGGATCTATTGGTCACGTATACTCTTATTTGTTATAAAATCTGCTTATCTTAAAAACCAAATTTGAAGCCAAATTTTAGAAGTAGACATTGTTCCTTTTATCTGCCCCACCTTCCCACCTCTCTGTGGACAAGGCCAAGTCCTCCTTCCCTCCTTGCCCAGGGGTGGCTGCGTTTGGCCCCTCATTACACACTCATTACAGTATAGCTGGGGAGGCTTTAGTGTAAGATGCCTTTATTTGTCCAGATGCTGGAGGAGGGCGAATCCAATGGGACCACAAACAGGGGAATAACTTCTGTGCTAGCCCAACATGCTGCTCCAAGCCCACTAAAACAGTATATTGCCGTTTCCTTCCAAGGCAGTGAATGAGGAGAGCTGCACGCCGAGTTCACAAATCATCTGTGGAGTTGAAAATCATCTATGGGATGCCCCATCCACTCCACAGACACAGATCCCTCATTTGCTTTGGAAGGGACGTGTTGCACTTTAGTGGAGGGGGAGGCAGGCTTTAGGGATGGGATCTGGTGTACTTGAATTCCTTTTGGAAATGACAGCAGCGGGAGACATTGGTGTCCGTGATGCAAGTGCGCACGCTGCCTTCAACTTGTATGTGTTTTATTGCTGGAGTCATGTTACTGACAGGATAATGAAATTGCAAAGAAAATGTGTTATATTCAACTTTGCCTTGATAATATAAACACTTTGTTCATTTTTTTTTCTTCTTTTTTTATTCACAGACTAAGTTCATCAGGAAATTATAAAATTATTTAAAAATTCTGGGCCCTGTCTTTATTTCAGTGTGTGTTGCTTGGTGTCCTCTCCTGCGTGCCCAGGATGGGAGGGCAGGTAGGCTGCAGGGCTGTTCCCTGGCACCAGGCTTGAGGTTCCAGCTGTTGCCCACCTGCACCAGTGGGACAAACCTGCTGGGGTTTGGCTGCACAACGTGCCTGGCAATGCTCATGGACACCTGCAAGGTGAAGGTGAGTGACTGGCAATCACAGGGGTGTCCCAGATACCCCTGGACCTCACAGGTCAGGTGAGTGGAGATAAAATAGCTGCTGTTACAGTCAGCTGTCCCCTTTTCCTCTCCTGCCTGTTTTCCAAGTCAGTGACTTAAATGTTGCTAATGGGTGATTGAATTCCAGATGTGCATCCTGTGTTGAGTCAGTGTCAGGATCACATCTTCCAGAGCAATGTGCCTGGAAAGCTTTGCTGTGGGAAGGCCAGCAAGACTGTCCTATTGAACATGCTCCTGGTGAAACCTGGACGTGGGTCCTGTCCCTCAGGAGCAGGGGAGAGTCATGGCTTTGTTACACAGGATGAGCTGTGCTCCCTGCAGCGCTGGTGGAAATGGGCTCTACCCAGTGTCCAGTCTCCAGATGCATTTTGATGACATGAGAAATGCCTGAGTAATGTCAGTATAAAAATCTCATTTTTCTGGGGTTTTTGACTGTTCTAAAGAGAATAGCATTGCAACACTGGGTCCCACTGGTAGAACAATGTCCATGCTAAACACACTCCACCAGATTCTCCGCAGCTATCCTGAAGCCCTGACAGCACAGACCTCCCCAAGTTGGGACACTTTCTAACCAATTTCTCTCTGTTTCTTTCTCCTTTTGTCTGTCTGTACAGTCAGTTTTTCTCTGTGCTTTCTTGCTGGCCTTGTCCCTTCTGATTTTCCTCGATTCATCATTTCATGAGGCTCTTGAGGTCCTGACTTGTTTCAATACAAGTGACTGCATGTGTAACAGGAACAGGCGTCCTGAGCTCAGTGCCTGGACATTCCCTTCCCTTTGCTGATTGGATTTCAATCACTTGGGCTTCAATCAGGCATGTAAAGCAGTGTGTGGAAAAAGGATGCGTGGGGATTAAGGGTCTCAGGAGCTTTGACAGAAAGAGTCCATCATCCCCTTGGTTCCCAGTCTGGTTTATGTTTGCTCAGGCGTCTTTGGCTGGGAAGGGGATTCGTGATTCCTGTCAGGCCAGGGTGTGCCTGGCTTCTGCAGCACAGTCCAGATCAGCTGAATGAAACCACATGCCACATAAATTTAACCAGTTACTGCGCAGCAAGGTACCCATCAGTCTGATAATGGCACAAACACCACTTCTGAAGGACTTGTCCTTTTTTAAAGGAGTAATGAAAGGGCAGGAGTCCGAGTCAGCACCAGCAGGACAGCACATCTGCAGGGAGAGCAGCACATCTGCAGGGAGAGCTGAGCTAAGGTCTGCAGCCCACACTGGCTCTGCTGCTTGGTGAGTTGCAGGGCTGTGTCCCCACAGGCTGACTCATGTTTTGGATGGCCCATAACAATAACACTGTTCGTGCTGAAAAGAGAAGATGCAAACCCCTTTTGTGCCTTATCAGGTTACATTTCATGCATTGTGCAGTAAAACACGAGGCATCTGAACAGAATTGTTTGTCTGTGTTGACTGCAGCTACTGTGACACTGAACAGGCAAGGCAGCAGTGGAAACGGCAAATTGTCAGCCTGGGTTCAAGCACACACAGATTTGAACATTGAACATTTGAACATTTTCCTTTGCAGATAGTTTTGTAGGGGTGTGCACAGCCCTTGTGTTGCCCAGGCTCCTGATTAAACATGGGCCTTCTGCAGTGCTCTAGCCAGGATGACTTGGGAAAACCTGCTTTTCTAAATCACACCAGTCAGGGAAACTGCTGAAACCACATCTGCAATCCACTGGGAGAAGCTACATATTTAGGATCTCCTATTTCTGACAGGATCTGCTGCATTTGTGCTGCAGGTGCCTTTTGCTTGTGTGGATTGAAGCTGTAGGGGTGCATCAGCCACTCCAAAAATTACCCCAAAACAGTAATTAAAGCCAATTGCCCATGCTAATGATCTGTATGTGACTAGTGACCTTTAGACTGGGATTTTGAGACATCAAGTAGGTGTTCTCACTGGGCTTCAGGATGTTTAGAAATCTCAGGCAAATAGCCAAAGTCCTCTTTCTTTAATGTCTTTAAAAACCCTCAAACTCAAGTAGGGCATATAACCTGGAAAACTAAATGTTTTGTAGGTGGATATACTAAAATTAGGTGCAAACAATTTCTTTGCATATCAAGCAAACAGAACCATACATGTTGTGTTGGTAGACCTCATTTCTGAATATCCTGGTGATGTATCATAAAACATAAGTGGAACAGCTGGGGCCAGCTTGGGTGTAGCTGTGGGGTTACAGCAAGTGATTCTCAGGGCGTGGGCTTTGAGTCCATCTGGTCTTAAGTACATGAGCAGTAGCTTTTCCCAAAGTTTACAGTTGCAAGCATTAAAGCTGTTCTAGAAGGTTGACTAAGAAGTTAAATATTTAGGCCCAGGTACTGCAGCCCATTTGTGTGAAGTTGTCGCTTACTTCAGTGGGAATTCAGCTCCAAAAATGTCTATGGACACAAATCTCATGACAAGGCAAGTTAAAAAAACCTTTGGCTTCTTTATGTATTGCTAAAAAGGATGGGTGGCTGCTGTAGCTCAAAACCCATCCTAGAAGGATTTTTGTTCAGCTTGAGTAAACCCTTCATTTTCTATAAGGGCACACCATTTTGGGGAACCACAAGTCTTGGAATGTATATGAACGCTCTTAACCTTTCTTATATAATGCACAGAAGCTGGTTTTAGCTCTAAGCAGTGTATCCTCTTGTAGCCCAATGCACTGAAGTGCACATGTGGATGTACGTGTATGTGCCCATCTGTGTGATCATATATAAATACACAGAGCTGCCCACTGGAAACCACGCTTCAAGAATGCCAGACCTGCAATGGCAAAGGTCTGCAAATCAGAAAATCCACATGACTTCATGCCTAATATGCAATTTTCAGTAGGGTATTTATGTAACTATTTTTTTGCTAGATGCTTCCTTCATTAAGTGTGCAGGATGAATTGATTTCTTTGAACTGGTAAGTGTCCAAACCTTACCACTGCTGCCATCCAAGACCACCAGTTCTCTGTCACAAGCCTCTCATTACTTTGTTTCTTTAAATTATCCCTCATGCTAGTGGTGGCTTAGACATTAGGAGGGCTGCTCCTGTTTGTGCTGTTGCTCCCTGAGCATTCCAGCACTTCCCCATGCCCATATCTCTGACCTTTAATTGCCCCCACTTATTTCTGGTGTGTTTGATAACCCATCTCTTCACCTAGCAAAGAGGAGTTCTGTTTCTTTAGCCACAGAGCTGAGCTTCAACTGTGATCACACACCGTGGACTGCCTGAGGCTTGTCAGGAATTTAAAGACTTGGAGATATGATTAAAGTGGAGGTAAATGGATGTTCTTCCTCTGTTCTTCCTTATTGTCTACAAAGCACATTGACTTTCCCAGTCAGGTCATTCCTGGCAGCAACACAAGCCCTTCTCAAAGTCCCATATGAAATATTTGAGACTACCTGACAGCTGAAGTGACTGACATGTCACAGAAGGGGCACATGTTTGCAGACACTTGTTGGCTGCAGTTGCAAAGAGCTCCAAAATGCTGCATCAGATACTCAGTGACTAGAGAATGTGCAGTGCATGCACATGGGATTTACAGACTGAGTGCGAAGTGCAGGAGGTAAATTTAATTTCAGCATCTCATTTTTTTTAGTCCCCACATGACTTCAATCAGCCATTCATGCCATTCATCTATGATTTAATTAATTTAGCATTAATAGATACTACGAGTGTGGTGGTGGTTGTAGTCATTGAAGTTTGAGAAAGCTCCTTCTATGGAAATTTTGAACTGTTGCCACTTTTGCTGATATCCTTCATTATAAAGTAGCATATTTTGGATTCAGGTCTGTTTTCCCAATCCAAGTGGTGACTGTGTAAGGTGGTTTTCAGAGAGAGCCAGGGAGCCTCCACTCAGGCTCATGGCACCCACCAAAGCCAGGGAGGTTCAGCTGTAGCACAGCATCACAAATGAGCGTCTGCATTGCTGCTCTCTCACCCAATCTGATGCCTGAGTGACTCCTCAATAATTTTGACTCTACCAAGGAGTTTATTTGGGGAGCTACTCTCTTGAGTATAAATCCACGAGGATGATGCTTGTTCAGGATATCCTCTTTTCCCTTTTTCTTTTGGTATTTTGTTTAAGCATTTTTAGCAGAATGCAGCTGGAGTAGTAACTGAGCTCTTAACAGGTTTGTGCAGAGCTCGGCTCTGCTCCCAAGGTGCCTCTTTGCTGTGCCAGGCACAGCTGGTGAATACACGTTGTCTTTACAGTCTTGGGGCTCCAAAGATGTAAAGTGACCCAGGATGAGTGGGAATTCACACTGGTATCTCAGTTTTCTGCATCAGAGGATGCCCTACAACAGGGTTTTGTATGAAAAACCAAGAATCTCCCGTGAGGGTGATGTATGACCATGGCAAGATCTTTCTGCTCAGCAAGGCCAGAGAGGACAGTGGTAGCTGGCAGCTGCTGTGTCAGCTGCCATCCTTGCTTTGGATTTGTGTGGGGCTAGGAGCACGCTTCCTGCCAGTTGCCTGGGCTCAGCTCACTTGCAGCAATCTGTTCAGCAGCAGCAACTCCATGATTCCCATTGTCTCCTCAGATGACAAACCAGCAAAATGCTTCGAGGCAGTAGTGCCCAGTTTTTCAGCTCTGCCAACTTTCTGCATGTCTCAGAAAGCAGCACCCAGTTCTGTTATCTTTATTTTTTAATCCAGAGTAGTTACAAACGAGGGATTTGCTGGTTACTTTGGACAGCCTTCAGGGATCTGGCAGGCGTGGCAAACACAAGAACTGCTACCCCAAAGCACTTGGTGCTGCTGCTCCTTCAGGAGATGGTGGGAACCAGTTGGTGTCTCCTGCAAACTCCTTTGTGACCATTTCTAGTACAATACTATAAGATACCTCTTTTTCCTGCCCCAGTATTATGGCAAGTGTGAAACACTGCCTTGAGCACAGATAAAAAAGATGATAAAAAACTCTTTCCCCTTTTGCATTCAAAACCCTCCATCACTGATATTGCACACCACAGATTGTGCTTCCTACCAGTGCCCTCTGAAGGGACCTCTCCTGTTAGTTTGGCAGCAACATGACAGCTTGCATCCAAAATAGATCCCTCACTAGACCCTGGAGGAACCCAGAGGAAATGAAAAAACTGGCATTTCTCAGCAAAATATAATGCAAGTTCACATCCTCCATCAGGAATCCATGTGCACAGCCATCCCTGGTGCAGCAGGGAGGGATTGATATTTGTCACCCCTGGTTCCTCATGGACCTGAGCAGGGTTTGGCTGCTCACCCAGCCCACAAGCCTGGTGTGCCAGGGACAGGCAGCAGCTGCTGGCTTCACACTGAACTGAGGGAACAAGCACTTTACCAGCTGGTGGATGTTGGAGATGTGGTGCACCCAGTGCAATGGCAGCCTTTGCAGGCTGCCCCAGCAGCCCAAGCCAAGCTCAGTATCCTCAAGGTGCCAGGGAAAAGCTGCTCCTCACCCTTATGGTTGGAGGCCCTAATTTCCCCCTTTAATTGTGCTGCCCCTCGGAGCTCCCTAGGCTCCCCTGATGGGGGAAAACCTCATTTTAACAGTTCTGTGCCAGGATTGAGAGATGCACAGGACTTTTTCCAGTCTTAAAGTTGCTGTTTATTTTTATCTTATCAGAAG